>DWDT01000846.1:0-18305 GCA_018245595.1 Microceris scylla
TGAGCACAATAGAGTTCTACGATTTAATAAGAGCTTAACAACTACCTAAATATTGTTACATAACAATCGATAAAAAATATCTGCAAATTATTCATTATTTGTTTATCATTAATAACTGTCACGTTTTGTATTGTATGAACGCTTATTTTCAGATAAAATAAAGGATATTATTTCTTAAATGTAGGCATTACAGTGATCTCTACAACTCTATAAAGTGTATAATAATAATTCTTATATCCTTATAGTCTATCAAGACATAAATGGTATGTCTGCTTTAAATATAAATGATCGCTTGCTGCGTTTTATAGTTTCTTTATTAGTGCAGGTCTGATGTACTTTTATGCAGTTACTATCTAATGATCTCCCTGTACATCGCTTTATGATACGCCGGATATTCCCACTTACCTCAGTCATCTCTCTTATACGATCTGAGCATCTGGCGCGGCAATTAATTGAACATCAATTAAATTCGCTTATTTGACTGAATTGTGATGGAAAAAGAAATAAACTTTATTTTTAAAAATACCCCACCATCTTCAAAAAACATCCTTGTCAGGATGTTTCTGCTGACGCTCCCGACCCAACCGAAACGCTGACCGAATTGTACAATACTGTGAAAATAGATATGGGTGGAATAATTTTGCCATTTTAAACAGTATAAAAGTACCGAAAGCGGGAAAGATCCGTTGACCCAGTCGTAAAGTAGCGGATTTACATAAAGTTCGGGGTGACTTTACCCCTTACATGTTCTATCGTACACGGCGAAAGGGTAGCGAGTAGGGTGTACCATGAAATATACATACATATAATACCAGTATATCACTATTGGAATGATTGAAAAATTGTCCCGATATTACGACGAAAAAGTATTCGAATTAGAATTTGGTCGTCTTAATAAGTCTGTTTTTATTTCTTATTATCTATAACTATTAAAATAGTCGATTTAATCATCATAACAGCCCATTGACATCCACAGCTGGGTCTGGACTTCTTCCAAACAAGGCTACAACTCCCAGTGCTGTGTTATGGGATTTAGATAACAAATATCTTAATCCGAATAGTATGAAAAGGCATAAAAAGTAAATGTAAAACCAAAATGTAATTAAATTGTTAGTTTGTTCGAATTGTAAATATATGTATTTAAAATAGTCAATCGCTTATCGCTAGTTTCTTCACGGTCAGACATATCGATAGGTCGATAAATATTTCCATGTATTGGAGTGTTATTACTCCTAACTCCTAACTGATAACTCTTCGTAATCTTCTGTGAATAAAAATTTTGTTGTATTAGATTTTATTAGCTGTTATATGAAATTCAAACCGTTAACGTGTTTGGACAATGTGTAAGCTGTTCTTTGAGGTTTAATAGTAATAATACATTTATTTTGAGTATTTATATATTATAGTTAATATTGAAACCTACCTACACACATTAAATTACACACATTACAACGCACAGGTCAATTTACAATCTCATTACAATTTTAAATTTTAAAAGTATGCATATACTTATATACGTACATACCTATGTATTATTTTGATTACGGTACTAATTATATAAATTGAACAAGTGGACTATAGCATTACTTCCTTTTTTTCTGAGAAGTGACTCGTGTCCAACAATGGAACGGTACAGGGAGTCATGATAATTACATATATGTACATACATATTTGTTCGGTCAGGTTCGAACTTGCGACCTCGCACCTTGGCACTTAGGGTCACTAAACGTCCGAACAACAGATAATTTGAGTATGTCGAGGAGTACGAATTTATAACTAGATGTTACCTCTATTTTAACCTTATATAAAATATACAATAAAAATAACAATTTAATACATTTTTGTCTTCAATAAAAAATATCTATTGATTTACCTGTTTTGATGTATATGTACATTATAAACATGTATCCACATAATATATATATTATGTTTACTTACAGATTGATCATGTCTTTGCAAATAAGGTTACAACAGGATCATACAATCTAGTTTCCGGTATAGGAACGACGCGAAAAACACATAATACTTTATATGATACGTGTAACATATCGACACTGTGCTAAACCCATATATTCCTAGTAATCCCTTGTATTATAAGCTCTAGAATTTAGCACAGATGCCTGCCTAGCCATTCACATTCGTTTTCAGACAATTCTAGCATTAGATGTTGGATTCATATGAAGGCTTCGTAAATATGTAAGAGTATATAATAATATGCCGATATTATTTGAAGTTTCGAAAGAGTTTCTCACAAAAGTTTGTCTCTTATGAAGTAAAAATAAACATAATTTCAATATGCACATTTTATTATTTCGTAAATGTTTTTCTGAACCCTAACCTTAAAGCCCTTGATAGAAATGCCTTACAAATTAAATCATCGTTGCTGGCGACCCATTGATAATAATCAATGCTATTTTATTTGCCATAGTACAATGTTAATATCTAACAAACACTCGCATATTATCTGACAAAGAATACTCGCAGACTGCTTATTAGCAAAAAATTCATCATTTCATGGGGACCATAATTTTTCGTTATATGACTCAACGAGCAAAAATCATAAATGTACCGGCGTATGTTTTTGTTCGATTCCCCTTTATGTCCACGGAGAATAAAAACTAATAACTACGTTAAAAACTATAAAACTCATTAGACTACAAATTACCGCTTAGTCTTTAGAACTAAACTTCAGTCCTATAAAGAACTCAAGAGATCTATCACTGTCATGCATTATTGACTTATGTGTAGAGTGTCAGCGATAAGCGACAAACGATGTTAGGCGAATACAGCCAATAATATATAATACACAATACCCACATCCTTTAATTCGACTGTGGATTGAGAAACATTGCTACATTTCTTACTTTTATATTTCCTTACCTTAAATAGTAGATAACAATTTTTTTTTCAAATACGTAGATACTTACTTATATGGTGTTAGATTATGTCATTTTATTTGACAATCGCTCTACTTGTCAGCGGTCAGTGTTACAGATGTGATATAAGTTAAGCAATCGCGCGCTGTTCGTCAACAGTAGAACAAAGTCCTCTCTAACAATAATCTATACATATATTGTGTTATTAGAATCAACGTGCCACATAAAATTGGGTTCTAATCGCTGTGTAATAGAGTCGAAAATAGATTAGGACGTATAATAATTTAAGCTCCGTACCTGAACAAATTGAGGCAAATTGTGAGAAACGTGAGGTGTCCCAATAATTACGGAGTTGTGTGGTTTAACAAATAAGTTATTTCGTGTGACGGCTACCGTGAAAAATGCATAACTACGTCCGGACGGCTTTATGCGAGAGATAAAAAGTTGGGGATGAATTTATTCGACAATGTTGCCCACGCCCCGCACACGGAAACTTTGTTGCGATCTAGACCTGTTGCTGAATATATTGTATATGCATGAATTTTTATGCTTATTTTTGTGGTAACTACAGGAAATTTTCACTTCTTTACCCTTATTTTAAAGATGGAATGAAATACAGAAAATTAAGAACAGAAGATACTTATTTACAGCGAATAAGCCACAGATAATGATAATAGGTCATTTTCCAAACCGCTCAATTCAAACAATAATTTCTTCTATACACTTTTTCTACATTGGTGTGGTGCCAATACTGTTAACTTTATCTTGTCTGTCGCTTCCGTTAAAGATCTATATTTGTCGTGTCATGAAATTTAATCCACATTTGAGGATGATTGACATCGCGTGAGCTGTCTTTGCAATTGTATTTGGTATTTCCATATGTTTTCATGTTATATTCTCATTTATACTAAGTTTTTGCAGTCTCCGCTGAAGTATTGTCCATTATCTTCAAAACTGATCCAGCAGTATCGTTCAGAGACGTCAAATGGCGCCCACTAGTGGGCAATGTTTCATTGTTAACAATATATATTGCTATTGTTATTTTCAGGAACTTGCTATGAGTTAATGCATTACACTGTTGGACATAACTCACCTCTCACATTGAGGAAGTATGAATGAGGTCATAATTTACAAGGAAGGCAGTGCGAGCTGATTCCATGCGCTGAACAGATTACGCAAAACTCTTAAGGTTTTTAGGTTTCCTAACATTGTTTTCCTTCATCGTTATGATTGAAGATTAAATCTTTTTTTGAAACATATGACGTTGCAGTAATAAAATTATACCTAGATCAGTTTATGGTGCCTTTTATTTGTTATTTACTAGCTGATGCCCGCGAGTTCGCCTGCGTTGGTTATCATGTTACCAATGTATTTGATGTTTAGAGAAAAAAACATCGGACGCAAAAATAAAGAATTTAGTTCTTTTCACTGTTATTAGCTAAAATATATCAATTATCTCGGTAGGGAACGTTGTTTTCGTGATTCCCGCACAACGGTAGATCTCGATTATTTCATTTATCATCATCATCATCATCATCATCAGCCTACTCTCGTCCACTGCTGGACATAGGCCTCTCCAATGGCACACCATTTCATTTAATTTCATTTATATAGAGAGTTAAACATATTTATTTAATTAGCTTATTTCAGTAAAATCGGTCCAACGATTCCTTCTCAAAATTAAAACAAACTCAAATTTCTGTTCATTTATAGCACCAACATGAATTGATATTACAAACGATGAACTGTGCGACTTTTGATTTGTCAGCTCGAGTGCGCAGATAAAAAGAGACTCAAATTTATCATACCATTAAATTGAAGCACATTACAAATCAGTCGCGATAATGCTCAAACGAGACAGCGTCAGGTATTATCGAAAACCTTTTACGCTGTCGCTTGAAATTTGACGCGTGATATACGATATGAAAATTAATGAATCCTATTCGAGTCCATATTCCGCTTGATAAGTTATTTGCGTATAATTATAGACTCGTCAGACTGACCGTCGATGTCTGGACTAATTTATTGCAGGCGACCGTGGACCGTCGCTATGACAGCGTACTGAAGATTCTACTCTACGTATATTCTTGGATGGATCATCTCTCGAAATACTGGATAGAGCAGTTGTCGGAACATTGACTAGTAACGAATTGTTGAGCTAAAGCGAATTTTTATTGTTATTTGTACTAAAATCAAACATATTATAGAAGTGATTTTATTAGCAAAAGAGGTAACCTGATGATGATAATCTGCCGCGCCTTTCATGGTTTGATAAAATGGTTCCACGTGGTAAAATGGCACGTTCCAATATTTTGTAGTGAAAACGAAGCTATAATTATCTTTTAGGTGTTACTCAGTAGTGTTTTCCCAATGTAAAATCAAAGTGTCCTAAAAAGTAGGTACTTCAGCTTGATGTGTACTTAACATTACGACAAACTTGATCAATCCTGGAAGTACTGTGACCACATAGAATTAACTCCATGAAAAAATAAGCTTATTTGATATGCAATCGGCAATCGTCATGTGAAATCATTGTT
Organism: Microceris scylla; assembly: GCA_018245595.1. Taxonomy (NCBI): domain Eukaryota; kingdom Metazoa; phylum Arthropoda; class Insecta; order Lepidoptera; family Hesperiidae; genus Microceris; species Microceris scylla. Next base: position 5,414 of record DWDT01000846.1, read on the forward strand.
TTTATGAAGTTGTAAAACAAATAAGACGGTCAATTGTAAAATTAGTCGCTGACTCAGTAATTACGATGCTATCGTTCCTCAGTAATTAATTTAGACGGCTGGTCTTATAATCAAATAAAAATCTTGAACTTTGCTTTATAATTTTCTATATCGTTTATCTCATGATCGTATTTTACAATTGTATTTAAAACTAACGGAATACTACGTCATGAGCATATCTGGCGGGTAAATATTTTTTATCGGCAGTCGTACATCAACTCTCGGTGGGTGAGATCACCGGTAACTGACGAACGTAATTGATGGAAACGGAGGATGAAATAGACCGAAATAGGATGGGCTATTTCAGATGATCTTTCAAACAATTCGCTTTATGATAATGAAGATTGAGCGGCACGTTTATATTTCCCGAGTCCGCCTGCAGATCTTATTATAAATGAGATTTAAAGTTAAATCATCGCTATTTTATACCTTTTATTACCGACTGTACTCGTAGCTTCATTTATTGAGTATTTTTTATTTAACTGTACCTTTGACTTCTGGTTTGGTATAGTTACTGTATACCAAGCTTTAAATATCTACTTGTCGTGTTTTTAAAGGTTTTTAACTTCAACCAAGAAGGTTTTAACATATTTACCAGCAGTTGCAATGTATAATTTTAACGAATATCTCTTGAATCATGAACCTTAAGTACAGTTTGAGCGAGATACAATGTTAATATTTTGACATTTTTATTATTTGTTATCTAGTATACTTTATTTATATTTGATTTTAATTTTACTCCCATTATAATTATTTTCACTTGTACTTTTTATAGTCGGTTCATTGTGACTCTTTTAAGTAAGTATTTTTTTAACGAAAACGAATCGTAAAATATCACAGTCGCCGCTGGCTCAGTCCGGCATAAGTCGCGCCTAGTATTACCGTATGCACGGATCCAGCTCGACGCGACGTTTATTACGTGTCCGGGGCTAATTCCGCTCGCTACTGTCATTAGTGCAAGATGGCTTTTATACTGCTTTTGTTGTTTCTGTTTCTCTTTTTTTGTACTCTAGTCGAAGAGAGCGCTGTCTGCGTGTTCGTTGGTTTGACATATGTATGTATTTATTCCCCTATCCAAATACCTTTTCAGATTTTTTAGGATGTTTATGATAGGCTTGGGTAATGGTTTTGCATCAATAAAATAACTCTGAAGGTTTTTATGCAAGGAAAATTTTCTATAGGAACTATATGTTTTGTTTGAAACCATAGCGTCTGCTGGGACCTATGATATAAGACCATCACTTATGATCTTAACCCCTCTCCTTCTGTAAAGTTATCAGTGTCTAACGCTCTTGTTGAGAATTAGTCTTCTTTTAGAATAAGAGAGAGTTAAGATCTTTAAACTACCAAACGTTATGGCGAACTCACAAATGAGCAGATTTCCTCAGGATACGCTCCTTCATTAATATAGCGGTTGACAGTAAATCTTAAACAAGCATACTTAGTTACTTTGTAAAATCAGATGTGCTTGTCAGGAATTCGAACATCAAATCTCCGAAGCTAGATGCTGATCTCTGTACCGTTAACGTGACATTTTGCTTACTAACACATATAAACATACCTATAATTATATTTTTGGTACATATCCACATGGTCCTGTGATCCCACTGTTCACTTTTTTTGTGACTTATTGACTGAAAAGTTCTCCACACACACACACACGCACGTACGCTCATGTACAGTCATGCGCACACAGGCTCACAGACGCACGCACTCATACGCACATATAATGCCGAACAGCGAGCCATTAATGGTAGGAAATTTCGACATTTAATATGTCGCAATATTTTATGCACTGATTACAGTAGAGAACCGTTTAAAAAGGAATTTAAACGCGGTCTTTATGAAATTTATTCGATAGTACTGCGGCGCGGTGGTCACACGCGCACTCGCCTGTGTCAATTGTAGAAACCGAGACAATTTATTACGTTTTAAATATTATTGTTTTATATCGCAATCATTTCGTATTGCAACTGAAACGGTCGCTTGTTTTAATGCAAAGAATCATTATGTGTATCCACGTATGTATTATATTGATATGCTAGGCCCTTAATGATGTAGGTAGAGAATCGATTGCTAAATATCGGTATAATTGAAACTGTTGTGCTTCTTCTGCATCAGCCATTATCTGATCAAATATAAAATAATTATGTATTATTTTACTATTAAATGTTTCGTGAGTGTTTATACACATGATTATAAATGTACCGTGTGTAAATTATGTATTACTATAGTTATAAAAAAACATTAGTAAATATCGTTTAAATTATGTGATTTAATCGCTTTACATTTCCGTTGTTCTTTCATACATCTATACATATGTATTTTCTTTTACATGTATTAGCTATTATGCATAGTGACCGTAAATAAAGTCTATGGATGAATCCATTTAGTTGTATTCATACAGTAATATTCATACACTGATATAGTTATCATTCAGTCCCTGTCTTCGGGTCTAACGTCATTCAACGTTCAGTCGCCTAATGTGTCATGAAATCGTTCACAGATGCCTGGAACGGAAGGTCGTTAGTTCGTATTTAAGATTATTCATGTATATTTTATTCCTATCACATATCGCGATTCCGAGCTCCGACTAAACATTTCTACTAGAAAATCTACGTTAGAAAAATTCAATAGTACCCGACCAGGGATTAGAACCTAGGCCCTCCGGAACGGCAGCCGCGTTTGCAATTAGTCGACCAACGAGGTAGTCAACTAGATAGATTTCTATCATGTTACATATGTACATATATATCTGGATAATAAGTAAGAAACGGTCAAAGCGGCAGTGTTTAATAGAATGGGCGCGGACGGTCCTTTAACGGCTTACCGCTAATGGCGAATGTTTATGATCGTTCCAGAACATCAAAGGGACCGTTGACCAGTGTGTCCTGTTTCACTAGAAGTACTTACGAAATTGCGACACTCGATAAACCTTGTCGTTACTAAACTTAAACCGTTGAATTTGCGTCGTAGCTGTTTCAACTTGGTAGTGGGCCTAAAAATTGCCATATGAAAGGATTATTGTAACGATTAGTGTTTATGAAGGAATAATTCAGGCTCAAGGTTACGCAGTTTACAGCTCAAAAATGATCCGCCTGTCTCCGTCCACTGCTGTCGGTATTCGCCCATTATTGCCACGATTAGCGAGCTAGTTTAAGTGACTCACAAGTGAATTTGCCTTGACGCACGTGATTTAGGTACCGTTACACAAGTATTGATTCATTCCATTGAGAAATAATTATGAATGAACTTTACAATATAACCACTTGTTACCTAATAATAAAAAAATCTTTGGTTAAAATAAAAAATAATATCTCGATATTTTTTAATTTTCGCTCCAGATCACAGATACTGACGCATACATAATCGAGAGAGGTTCGCTGGCGGTTTATCGTCGAAAATCATCTTTACCTTAATAAGCTTACTCCATCATAATCTATATATAATGGGTTCACATGTCTCGGTTGTAATTATCGTCGGTTACAGTTTTCGACCATATTTTATGGTAGACTGATCTGTGCGCGTCCAAGTTATAAGAGTTTGCGGGTTTATTCATACTCGTCCTTGAATTTTGACTCTACATTGTAATAAAAAAATCTTGTTTGACTGTTGTTTTTTATGTAAGTGACACGGTTTGGTTAAATTGTGCGTAATGAGTACAGGTAACCATTTCGAATATTTTTTTTAAATAAACGTATATATCGTAATATATGAAATAAAGTATATGGAAGTTAGGAAATAATAAATGTGTATAGAAGCGCGCATAGCAACTAGACTGTGTGAGATAGAGACACTAATCATAAGATATTTTGTTTAAATGTTTTTATTAAGGGCAGTTCATACAAAAATTAATTACATAAAATATTAATATTAAAAACATTTGTAACTCAATTAGCTCAGTTGTTACTATGATAGTAACACAATGTTTATGCAATAACCTTAATTTACATTTTTTATAAATATATTTAATATTTATGATTATAAGAACGGGTCAAAAATTAAAAGGATTATGATATAACATTTTCTATTTTATAGTTTATTTTCATAGTACTAACGATCGCTTCCACTTGTGACTTAAATGGCTCTTATCGTGTAGGCGGAGCTTTACGCGCCATAGAGGCAGAGGGCGTGGACTCTAATGCCGGTTTTGATTAGATTTTTTGATTTTTTTTGTATTATAACCTCCATTGTTGTTTTAAGATTTTAGTTTTTATGGTAGCACCGGAATTCGTAGCTCGATACCGCTATTACCGTGCCTTGATTGAATTCGATTTTATAACGCTACACTGCAATATGGGACGCGGTCTCTGTTTTTTTTCTGCTCTGTTGTCCGTGATACATCTGTTCTGTTAAAGGTGTTTTAAGTTTAACTGCTGGACCTAATTGGATTTAATTAAAATTATTGCGATGGAAAAAAATAATTTTTGATTTGAATTTTTGAAATACATATGTACATTATTTCGATTATTGACATTGCTAAGGTGAGGGCAAATTAGAATTTTTAAGCATATGTGTTACATCATTAAACGCGTCGTCTCTTTTCATGAGATTGGATACCACCCAAACCCTTATCTCTAGCGTATTAGCGTAATAGCGTAAAAAAACTATATACCTACATATTTAAAAAGATCCTTCGACTCCGATAGTCTGTCTGTTTATTTGTACGCTTCAATTTCAGATACAACGTGGATAATTTTGATACGATTTAAATGCCATATATAATGCATTGCCAAATATTTTGTGCAATTCGGTCAATCTATGATGGTAAAATTGGCTTATGCCAGCAGAAATTTATACAATGAATTTATCATCTGCTTTTTATTGGTACTGCTTGGATGTCATACGTCACTGTGTAGGGTGACACAAACGAACACGATAATCTTCGAGGTGCTACGAGTATGTTCCCGTTAGAAATAACCGAAATACCTATTGTTAGATTCGTAGCATTAAATAAATCCGTTATTAAATAGGTGTAGCTATTCGTATTGTTACTAATCAAGTAAGGGAGATATTTAGAACATCACTACATGATGCTCTACATAGCGCAGAGGACAAGACGATCTGGCGAGACATCATCAAGAGAACTTGCTAACACAAAGGAGCCACGATTCTCTGCATTGTGGGAACAAGTCACAAAGGGGAAGGAAGATATTCATATACCCACACGAATACCGTCAGTCTTATTTGATAATGGACACGTCCATATCTAAGATATATCTTTTCGACATGTAGTGACAACATGTGGCAAAAGTATGAAACTTGAGTAATACTACACTCCTTTCACCTCTGCACACTCCTTTCACCTCTGCCTACCCTTTAGGATCAATACAGGCGTAATATTATGTTATATTTTCGCCATTGAATATCCTAAATTGAAAGACACAACGATGTTATCAGCACATATTATTATTTGCGCGTCCATCAGCACCATTGTTGTCACAGCAAATGATAATGGAATGAGACAAACATCATTAAGACGCCATTACACTGTCCGAGTGAAGTCAGCAGAGTGGACGGGGGTCCGGTAATTGGTGCGACAGTAAGGCAACGTGGGCCATTAAAGAGCGGACAGTTTTTCCTCGGTCCTCCAATGATAAAGGTCATTTGACATTTGTATTGGAAAGACTATGATGTCGTTATCATACAAAGAGAACAGTGGAAAGATGAGATTGGTTGAAAGAGATTTTTGTTGTGTTATTGCAGATAACAATAGATTAATATGTTGTATGATAGTTAAGTTTTATTTAACCTCATGACGTGGGTAGAATGGATCTACGCCTTCTATTTTCGATGGTTACCAAATTTCCTAAAATATGTCCAATGAAATGATGTGAAGGCACATCCTGGCAACTTCGAGGTCAGACCTTGTTCAAATCCACTCGGGACCTCCAATAGTATATCTTTTATTACGTAGCGTTATGAAACCACAAATTTCTGTGTAAAGTCAGTAAATTTTAGTACAGTCCCGTCCTTTGACCGACGATATGTAAATGCTGTCGAACCTTTCATCATTAACGGCATTTGAGTGTTAAGAGCCTGCTTTCGGTATGTTTATATGCGTGTTTCGAGAATCATTTGCGCGCTGTACTATCATTACGTTCTAAACATTTATTGTACTGAAATCATTAGGACGCGCTATTAATTTGTACATGTGGAATCATCGAAGTGAGAAGGGCCCCGGTAATTGGTGCGGCGGTGAGGTGGAGCTCTACATTGTCCAACGGTTCTTCCTTGATTGCTTTTGAGTGTCCAACGCGTTATGAAGAAAGTTCGGGTGTTTGGTGAGTGGTGCAAGTGGAAATCATTTTTTATACTTTTCCCAGTCGTTGACTTAGTTTCTGAAGGTCGGGCCTGTCCTGCAAGGCTTGGATAGAAGGGATGACGAGCTGTTTCCACGCATCGCTGTCTGTTGTGGAACCACTTCGGTCACTGTGAGCGCCATCGTGGTTCGCAAAGAGTCGGACCATTGCATCGGTTATCGCCATAATGGTTTCCTGCTTCTCTTGTCAACATCTACCAGTTTATCAACTCTATATGATTGTAGCCCAGTTTATTTAAAGTTTGATATCATTTTGAAATTGGTAAAGAATTTCTACATAATAACGCTAAGCAATAAGTTTAGTGTAGTTTATGAGTATCTTCTAGTGTAAATGCCTATCGACAGTAAAAGTAAAACTTTAAATACTCACAATTTTGATGAGGTCTTGTTCAACATCGTGTAGCGACAGTCGACATTCCTTAAATCATATTAAGGCAATATCTTGCAGAATAGAAAAATGATGTATTTAATAAATACAATTTTTATAACAAAATGTTATTATTAATAATAATTTGACAAAGTCTAGTACATTTTATGTAAGTATCTGCAGCATTTTGCACACGCAGAACAAGTTTTTCATCACAAAGAGCATACATCTAATATAGCTTAAAGCAATGGTGTCGACTGGCAATTCTCTCGTGCCTTGCACCACAAACGGTCCTATATCTAGATGGCAGAGGCGTGGTGGCGTTGTGGTCATCGGGTGTTCGTTTATTAGTGGGGACATCGTGTTACGGGACCCGCAATAACCTACTTTGTTTTGGACCCCATTTTCTGAACGCACCTACTTACCTCCGGAATGCGATTACTATGAAAGGGTACGTTACTTGGAGCGTACCGGTGTGAGCTTTCAGAAACTTCGTAGATTTTCTAGTGCTGGCCAGTTAATAGAAATTCGTTTTTTTTTTTTTTTTGTTAATAATATTCTCTGTCCCAATAGACATTTACTAAATGTATTGCCATAGATTTTAGGATACTAACGTTAAATATATTGCTGCGAAAATGGAGGAATGAACCTACATTACTTTTCTAATAAGGATTATTTAATTAATTTTAATTCGTATCGCATACTTTTATTTTGACCAGTAATACAGAAATTTGGCATTAAAATGCTTTCTCGTTGAAGAACTAAAATAGTTATCGAAGCATTAAACTGGAATCTTCAATTCCTGTCAAGACATGTGCTAGGCAATAGACTTACGAAAGCAAGTTTTACTAAGTATATTACCGTCATATCAGCTCTCATACGGAGTAGGTAGAAGGCACCGAGCGCCAAATATCTCTTCAATTACTATTATGAATAAATGTCAGATTACAATGTATAATTTTACATCAAAAGCCGAAAGTCTTATATATAGATGAAGTCTAAATATTACATAAAATAATTGCCTTAGACATAAACTACTCCCTAACATGTTTACAGCAACATTACAGTACAAAGCTAAGGTTCTCCACTGAACAGGACAGAAGGGCTGTACGTAATTTAATTAAGGGATAATCCTTGGCATAGTCTTAGCTTACACTTTGAACTCTACAATCTGTTCTGACACATCTATAAGAGGTCCTTTGTAGAGTATAATAATTTACCCTAGCTTGAGACCTACTTGATTGTACAGAAAGATTAAAATAGACGTGTGAAGGTGGGTGGCGTGGATGCGTTGAATGTGATATAAACGAGCTGCCAAGCGGAAGGATGGCCTGTATGGGTATATTGCTACATGGTTTGAATGATCCTTAGAGTATTTAGGATACTTACATGTATAAATAAGTTATTAGATAATATTTGACTACCTCGTTAGTCGAGTGGTTGCAAGTGCGACTGTCAATCGGGAGGTCTTGTATTTAAATCCTGGGTCGGATACTATTAGATTTTTCTAATTTAGGACTTCTAGTAGTGACTCGAAGTCTGGATTCGTGCCCGGTGTATGGCAATAGGCTCACTTATATCCCACAGGAGAGGTGTGAGTCCCACAGGACTTAAACGTAACTGATGAGACGTGGGAGTGTAGGTATTACCTACATTTCTCTGCCTATCTCTTCGGGTATTATAGGCGTGATGTTAGTTAATATAAAAGGCCCTGAAGACGAAAGCTTTGGGCAAATAACTAGGTTTTAGATGTCTTATAGTACTCAATTCTACTTGTATTAATGTTTTGATATGTTATAAAAAAAATAGGCCATACCGCGACCCAAGAATAATCACCAGAATTGTTTTTCTACAAGTATACATAGGCCTGCATCGTTAAATTTTATTTAACTATTTTTGGAAAGACTAAACGAAGAAACAAGAATTAACACAAGAACTGAAGAATGCGTCGGTGTAATTGGAATGTTGGGGAAATTGAAATGTAAAATGATTCTTGGAAAAAAAATAGAACACCGACGTAAAACGACATAAGTGTCAAATTTCGATTTCGAAGCGTTCGGTAAGGGTATGTTCACGTGCTTACCTTTATTTGATGTGAAAAGATAATGGAGAGACAGAATTTTGCTTTTTTATAATATTGGTATGAAATATAATGTACAGTGAAGCAATAGAATCCATTGTATTTATATATGAAGAGATATATATTTCACTACTGTAATTATAACTTTATTGAATAGCTTTAATATGGCTAATATCAGTTTATTTCATTATATTTTTATTTTACACACGAAACAAAAGAGGCACAAGTTATGGGGTCATTGCTACCCATGGCAACTGTAACATTGACCCTCGAGGGGTTCTAATTAAAATAGAAGGGTAGCAATGCATCTGTGACTCACTTCTCGTGTTTGTAGAGGGTCATTTCTATTTGATTGGACGAATTTGTCTTTCAGTAGCCGTTTCTTTTCAACGGATGCTCAATTATTTGAACATACAAAAGCTCCGACAGAGTAGATACTCTCAGTATCATAAAATAGTTATGCTAGGTTAAAACCTAACGGCTTTCAGTTTAGCGGTTAGTAAGGACTGCACACTGAAAAGGCAAATAAAAACTTATCAATTATATTATTCGATTTAGTTTGAGTATTTAGTTTGTATTTTACTGTTAACAGAAAAAAAATGATAAATACGATACAATACTATTCGAAAGTGAAGTAACCTATAAACGCACCCTTACTATCCCGCCCAGTACTTTATTAACGTACACGTGCGTGATAAAGTGTAATAATTCTAAATTTAAACATTCCCGATCGCATTTTGACTTTTCCGAAACGTTACGGAAATAACACTCGAAAACAATTCGGGAGCTTTTTTGTGTTCGAAACGCGAACGATCGCGCCTTGGCGCGCCGTATACACGTACCGTTGTCGTGGCTCGTTCGATTTACGTTTTTATGTATTTAAGCATTTTTATGTATTTAAGCCTTAATAGCGCGTCAATCAATGACAGGAACATATGTAATTCGGTTTGATATTGATAATTATAAACGTAAGAATTAGACCAAATTTGAGATAGTTGACCGCTAATAGCAAGTGGCTTCTGTGTTCTCTTAAGCAGACTGTTTAGCATTTGATGATTAACTACTATTCCACACTTGTGATGTACTTTTCTGGAATGCAAAAAGCTTATAAACTACTTGTTTATAATATTTTCAGATGATATGAAGAGTAAAGAGGCAGCAAGCCTGAAGTCAGGATTTTTTCCATTAACTTATATAGCTGATTTAAATACAATAGGTCTTCGTTAGCTACTTACATTGTCCAATTTACACTGGAACAGCGTGGTCCTGCTTGCTGCATCCTCCCCCCTAGTGAAACATTAAACCTATGCTGAGGTAAGTAGCACTTGGCAGCTGAATTTATTGACGCTAAGAGACACCAACATCCCCGACTAAATTCGACTAGATCTTGGCAGCTTCCATTGTGAGCAAAACAAATCCAATAGTTCGATTTGTATTCTCCTTACCGCCCGCTTTCTTTTATCTCTCTTCTTTTCCTCTCTTTTCCTTACCTTTTTATTCTCCACCGTATCGAGTGCCTGATCAAGGCGGATGGTATTGTGTTTTGTTATACGTTTTTGTGTAATTATTTTCTGATTAATTTCTACGTAGATTCAGCTTCGTTTTCCATGAAAGGTGTTGTTATCTGTGTTTAGTTTTTCATATAGCTTTCATTGCTCGGAATTTTCAAATAAGAATTATTAAATTATTATCTTAGTGGTCAAGTCATTGTATTATTATATGTATTATGTTAGTTTATATTATCGGTTTTCTACCTCGTGGCATTTGAAATTTTTGTGTGTCCATACCCATAGCACCCAGAGCGATGGCTATAAAGCAATATTTACATTATTCAACTTTTGTTACTAATGTCATATCACTTTTAGGGTAGACTAATTGACACTATTATTAATGATAATGGAAATACATGGATTTACAGGAAATTAGTGCTGGAGTAATACAGTGTCTTTACACATAAAGTGAATATATAAGTATTAAAATAATAGAAGTAACTTAATATTCCTGAAAAATACAGTGAAAAATACAGTACTTTTTTGCTCACTGACATAATGCACCAATGGTTTTCAGTATAAATGTTTACTTAACGATAAACAAAAACTGAAAGCACTCTTATTTTAAATATTATGCGTTTCCTTCAAAAATCCATTCGGATAATGGGACTCGAAAGGAACAAAGAAAGTCATCCCATAATTACATTTCAAAAGAAAAAAAAACAGAAAGGAGAATATTTTAAAGTGTTGTAATGTCTGAAGTATTTTTCTCCGGCATTTTGTTTTTTTTTTTTAAATATACTCCATGCGTCAGTTATTTTCGCTGCGCATCTGAAAATATTTTAAAAATAAATTTGACTGCTTCGTTGGTTCAGTGATTGTAAGCGCAATTCTTAATCAACAAGTCCTGGGTTAGATATCCGGGTCGTGCGAAATATTATTGGGTTTTTCTAACTTGTAATTCTTGTAAATCAAACTTGTTAGCAAATACACGTTAAGTCTCTGAACATAGACATTTGAATATCATACTCCGTGCTTTCGGCCTACCCCATAGGAGACCTGGTTGGATAATGTAATGCATAAAATTATCCATCAACTGTGATCCATTTTTTAGCACTCGGTGTTATCTGCTTACCCCGTAAGAAGCCTACACAATAATTATTATTTGGGGATAAGATTGTGGTAATAGGACCTGTTAGGCTACCCACATAAGTCTATTGCCTTATACTTCGATATACTCGTATGTAAGTTATGATATTATGTCAGTATAAACATTAGCCTCCTGAATATATGAAACTTCAATTCATGGTCACCATGGTTGTGATTGTGACCATAACCATTACCATGACCATAACGATGACCGTGATCGCCTTAAACAACTATTTCCTCCACAAATTAGTAAAGAACGAATGTTTTCCGAAACGTATTTTAGAAAAACGCTTTCGTCTAACAACATCATTCTCCAGATACTATGTAGAATGTCAAACTCCATAATGCACTTTAAAAGGAAGTATTTGGCAAAGAGTCTGAAGAAATCCCCTTCTAAACTTCACTATCTGTCATTTAAAGTCCCCAAACGGAACGAAATAAACTGAATAAAATCTTACAAACATTATGCTTGCGAAACTATACTATTCTTTATAGTTTTAAGATTTTCTTTTTGAGAGAAAAAGGTGCATTCTCGAGCTGCTTGTCAAAGAATTGCGCGAGAAATTATTCCTTCTATGCTTTGGTGACCATGAAATTTGTGCATAAGTCCGGACAAAGTACTATTTTTCTAGATGATGAACGTAGAAAAAGTACGTTACAGTTAGCAGGTTTCAGTTAATGATATGTACTTGGGTGTTCTCTATGTGATAGTTATAGATTTTTTTAACCGTTTTATTTCGTTTTGAATTTTTAAATCATTCAATTATTAAAATGTGTATCGATGACTTTACAAACTATAACTTTACAAATTGACAGTTTCGCATGTCTCTACAACAAACTTCAAATATATATCTGTTACAGAAACAGTTACAAATTAAAATATTTTGTTTTATGACAAAGTACCCGGAATTCCTAAAGCAACACAAGAATTTCACCGACCGGATTTCCTTTTCGGATCTCGAATTATGGTAACTCTATGAGCACTGTTCAATCGAAGCTGATATTTGAAATTCTCCGATAGAGTTTGTCTCTCTCAATACTAAATCGTGACATCTGTTCATGGGCGGAATAAGAATTGTGATTCAGTTATATATTTTATTTGTTTTATTGTTTCCGCTTACATCGACGTATTATTTTCAATTATTGTACATGTAATAAGAGAATAACATTTTAGATGTATGGCCGAACAATAAGTATTTTAGTGCTGGTTGCTAACTACTGTTAACTGTTACATGTTACCAGTACGGAGACACACAACCGAGGGTGATGGCGCTGCCCTAATAGGTCTATTTATACTGTAAGACGCACAATCCTGATGTGATGCTCTAAAATGTTCTAGCTAAAATAAAGTGATAAAATTCATAAAAAATCTCTTGTACTCCAAGTTCTCTTCAGCTCGACTGTCACACATACGTTTACAGTGAATCGAGTGAAAACCGAACTGA
>DWDT01000847.1:0-18301 GCA_018245595.1 Microceris scylla
GTACATGACTCAATGTTGAGGACAGTGATGAATATGAAAAAAGTAGGTACGGCATATTTCACCGGTTAGAGATATTTGGCACTCGGTGTTGTCTGCCTACCCTGCAAGGGACCTGAAAATATGTATAATATTTAGTACCAATGATAATTTATAGATTTTTTTTGTTAACATAAAGTGTATTTTTATGTTAACAAAAAAAATCATTGTCAATGTCATTTTTTTTGTTCTATAATATACAATCAGCTCCAAACAATTTAGAAGCTACTTATGCGTACATCTTTTTGGGACATGAGAGCATGAGAACTATAAATAAATATGTAGAATGTGTATGTTTTTTTTATTACATAGCTTCGTTTTTTATTGGTACGTGTTATATAAACAAACAACATATCATAAACCTTTTTGTGTTATAAAATAGCTATATTTCAGAAATTTGTCCCGCTTTAATCTTAAAAATTACCGATTGCAGATAGAAATCAGACATAAGGGTTAGACTCCCTGGCTTCCTTGTATTTTGTATACTATAGCCTTTGAAATACTACATTACTTTGAAAACGAAATACACATGTCCTGCTGCTTTGCTGCACAAAAATATACCGATGACCCTTCCGTTTTTGCTTCCAAACAATAGAGATTTACACTTTTAAAAGTCACAATGTACTCAACAGTAAACATGGAACATTTAGCAAACATCAAAATAATAGTTTGTGTACGTAAATCATGTTTCCATAAAAACATTACAAGGTTACTGAATTATAGTGAGCTTTCTCGCTAGTTTGCGCCCGTCTCTAGAGGCGCTTCCATTATCGTTTTTCATTGTTTTCGGCCGCAAAACTATCGCCATTTGTTTCAAATTCAGAGATGTATCTGCAAGGGATTTTTAAAAATAGAACACTATATATTCTGTGCCCGCTATAAAAAAAATCTGAAAATAAGTAATAGTACAAAATATATGGAACAGGCTTTACAAATGTTATTTTTTGGAACATGCAGAATATAAATCATTGAAAACTAATTTAATGTCTCGTAGTCTTATAGCAGTCATTTTATTAACTTTATTCGTTATAAGTGTTTGATTAGTGTTTATTGTTTTCTCATGATAATAAAAAAAAGACAAAACTACGTACCTAAATAATTTGCAAAGCGAACGCTTTCGTACTTTTTATTATACATTTTACAACAGATAATACAAACACGCGTCAGCCGATCGATGTCCGCCATGACAGTCTAACTTTAACCTATAAGTATTCATAACTTACAGATTGATACAAAAAAAGGCATGACGTATAAATAAATTTACAACAATATTTAAAAATACATTTAAAACAATATTTAGGTTAATTTTTTTTATATTTGCCACTAAGTGTTCTTTGCTTACCTCATAAGAGGCCTGTCGTGTTGAATGTTATGCTAGAAAACGATTAATGGATAACGGTTATAATAAAAATAACAATATCATTATAATTCTTGCGGAGACGTGTTTGTGTTGGTGAGCATCACAAATCTACCCAACATGACGTCTTGCAATATGTGATATTGCAGAGAGCTCTCACGTCACTTTACGTCCGTCTCTTGGGACGTTTCAATCACTGTTGCTCATATTACGAGCTAAAACGCCTTTTGTTTCATACCTATTCTGTTTCGGTGTTAGATTTTAATAAAAAGTAGATTTATATTTTAGAGAGGCTTATGTCCAGCGGTGGACAGGAATGAGCTGATGATGATGATGATGATGATGAAAACGTACAGAAATATCCAAGCGATCCGTTTGTGATAGGTAGTCATGCTTGTGTATTGCTAGTTTTTAGGAGCACATTTTCTACATTTTTTAGTTCCAAGAAGTTCGCATTTGCGACCGTTGCATGTCAGTAGACTCACACCTAAAAAAAACTCTTTGGGGAGATACAGGTGTGATGTAACGTTTATAACCAATATAGATCATCATTTTATGTTAAAATGTTTATAAAACATCGACATTACTCCAAAATATACCTCAGAATATTTTTAAACAAAGCTTTCGCCTCGCACTTCGGTACAGTCGTATTCAACCATTCGGTTTCATTGTTTACGGGATAAAACATCTTTTGTTTCAAACCCTGTTTACTGCACATTTTTTCTCCAACCAAAGAAAGACTGCGGATATATTATATGACAAAAGAATGCACTAACAATATTGAATATCAGCAAATACTTGGTTAATATCTGAAGCAAAATACTAGTATTTCGTTGTTTTCAATTTTATGATAAAGGAAACGTAACATCCCGCCTGTAGTGTATTGAAGTGCACTCCTACTTTTTACTAGGGGTTTTTCCGTCCCACGGGTATAGATCTAGAGTCCCAGCTACTATTAGAATTGTCTACTAGAAAATCTGAGTTAAAAAATGAAATAATAATAAAAGAAGGCAAATATTGAAATAAAAACATACTATAGGCAATAGGCTCACCACCTACATGTACCTACTAACTACCATGGGACATAAAAAGTTCATAATTAGTGAAACGTGGGAGTGTGCTACATTCCTCTTCCTACCCCGTCGGGAATTACAAACGTAATAATATAATTAACGCCAGTATATAGGACTCGTTATTGAAGACAAAATATCTTACCTCGATACAGTAGATATAAGCATGAAAATTATTCTAAATATAAACCTTATCTAAATACGTATATCCCAAATCGGTAGCAAACATAATAAATCGAAATTACAAAATTATATTTGATGACCTTTATTAGACGTCATACTCGTGAAAGGATGTCAAATTGTATACAATAACTCCATTCAGCCGCGCATTAATGATGTCAGTACGTCGCTACCATAATGAGGCATGTATACAAGAGCAGATGAAAGGGTAGTTATTCCTGTAATTTGGCACATATTCAGTGTATTCAAAGGGAGAGGCGAAAACTTTTTAGTTGATTGCCCTTTCGAAATAGACATACATATGTACTGGCAGCTTTCCTAGGTTTTTTACGAGGGATTAATATTTCTGAGCCAAACCGCAAGCCAACGAACAAGTCATGTACCTATGTAGCGGAAGTGTGGTTTAAGCCGCTGCCTCAGTACTAGGATTCCTCCACTACTTAAAGTATTAGCTGCTGCTATGAAGTATTGGTTGATTAGAATGAGTTCTTCAATAATGGACATGGACATACCTTAGGTCTATTCGCATATTTAGTGGTTCTGTATAAATAAAATGACAGAGGGCTGCCATTGTACGCGCAACACGCAAAAACCACTTGGAAGATTGCAAAACCAAAAAGAAGACACTCACAAAACTGTACCAAATTGCATTCCATAGTAGGCATTCCATTCCAGAAGTTCCATTCAAGATGTTCCATTCCAGAAGTTCCATACCAAAGTAAAAGTAACCTATCGCTAAGGAGCATGGCAGTTGTTACGAGCAATTGACTTACGCTTGATCGCTTCGTTGCATAATAGGATTATGCTTAACCCTATTGCCCTCAGATGTTCTTTTCAAGTGGAATTAGATACAAATATAGCCAGTTTTAATCTATTGATCTTTATGTTTTATGCATTAAACGTAATGTTCATTTTAAACAATACCATAAATAGGAATGTGTATACATTGGTAGTGTTCATATTGTTTTTTAATAAAGGATCGCTCATCCTTAAAATACAATATGAACAATTAGGTACTTTAAAATTCGTTTAAAGTTTTGTATGAGATTTTATACATTCACATAAGAAATTATGCATGAGGATATATGAAACTAGAAAGACATGTATATTTTTAGAATATATTTTGAGTTAGTATATAAAAAGGAAAATACCATTATTATTTTTCATGAAACAAACTACAAAGAACATTCTATAAAAGGAAGAAACAAAATGTATACACTGACTTATATTACTGAATGTCTTTTTAAATTATATTATGAGAACAATTAATAAACTAAAAGTAAAATAAGTCCTTCTTCTATATCAATGTTTATGAAGTGAATTAATATACAAAAAACCCATATAATGCATTTAAAAATTATTTCTTTCTTTTTTAATAACAACACTCAGATAAATTATTTTCTATTATCGATGCCTATTGTATAATGAGTACCTAATAAAAACGATACCTATTTATAAAATGGATTTTTTACATATGTTAATACAATTTAATAAATTAAAATGTCAACCATTTTGGGGGTGCAATACACTCCTCTGCCTACCCTTTCTGGGATTACAGGCGTGTTAAGTTACGTTTTTTTTTTTAAATGTCAAGCAGAAATGTATTGTATTCATATCAAATCAATTACTGAAGCTCTATAAAAAAAAACAAAGAACATCCTGTTCTAATTGATTTCGAAATATCCTTGACCATTCCTAAACCGATTGTCATCGATTTGTTTATTATAAAAGAATTGAGTCATTCCGAATTCAAACAGTAACAAAAAATTCAAAAATAGAATACCGAAATGCTCACAAAGCGGCTGTGTAAGACCTTGTGCCCAAAGGCACCGTGGCGTTGCCGCACGGTCATTATTTCCGTAGAAAAGTTCTTTTGTCTACTCCCAGTTTTGATTACTACGCTGTCGAATGAGCTTTGAGAGACTTTTCACTTCACGTTTCGGTCTTCTGTCGTTTGCATTCAAGATTTTAATAACATGATAGGTTGTTCTTACATTGTTATATGTATTATTGCTAGTCGCTAAGCAGTTGTTGTAAATCGAACATAATATTTATTTCTGAGTTTAAACATTATTGGGACTATTGTTGAAGTGTATATGTACATTAAATGTTCTAATGTTAGTGTCTGGCGCTGACAGTATGAATGTAAGGAATAAATATTTTTTTTATGTATTTGTAGCACTTATTATAACACACTAATAAGAGTTTTATCCCAGTATAATACTCAATATTCTTAACATAACTTTCTCTTCGCGTTTTAACATCATATTATATTAACATAATTCTGTACTCCGTAAAAATTAAGTTTAAATTTTAATCAAGTTACGACAACTTATAAAAATGCTGTGATGTAAAAAACACTATCTTTCTAACATTCTGGCATCTGTCTTCACTTTAATTACTTTTTTATTCTATCTATAGTCATATAAATAGTTTGTGGTCTACTTACACATTTCTAACTTAAAGCATTATTAAGCACAAATTCATTTCAAGCCAATCCCATAATATGAAAAATCGTATACAATTAAAAAAAGCCTCTCAATATTCTCAGTCAAGTGGAAACTGAAATAATTTCCTGAGATAAAGGAATCTTCGAAGGGTAACAAAATAATGAAACGATTGGCTACATATTTTTTATTATCCTCGTTTGGTTATACTTTCACGGCGTTTTTAATACAAACATTAAAGATTACATACTTTTGTCTATTATTTGAAAAATGTAACAAGAGAAATGCTGTAGGTATTATATATAACATTTCTTTGTTTGGCGTTATTGAAAAATAAAACGTAAAATATTTTATATTTGTTAGTGTGTGTGATAATTATATACTTTCTTGCATAAAATCATTACGGTCGATAACACATAGAACTGAAATCTTTTGTTAAGACACAATACAAAAATGTGAATTAAAGTGTTTTAAACGTTATCGTCCATATAAATAAGAAAGTACATTGATTATATTATTTTGACCACTTGTGTATTGATTTTAAATTAGGTAATAATTAGAATTTTATAAGACGTCCTTCCAAATATTTATTTTTATAATACAGTATACATGTTTTTGCAATTAAATAAATTAAATTAAATTTTTCAATTGAACACAGTGTCATCAATATAATGCTTAACCAGGAATCTTCTCTGCCTATCGATTGTTCGATTCCCTCCGTACGTACCTCACATTCGATCTGCCAGTGTATGAAATACTACATACAAGATACGACAGGCTGGGTACCACCAGTGCAAAGGTTGTCGATCAAACAAGTGAATGTCGTGCCCCAAACCGATCAGTATCGGCCGATGTTGCTGGCACCGGCTGCCACCACTCCAGCTACTACGCTTTGTGGCCCTTTTGAGTACTACGGCTATTACTGGTTGTGTCAAAAGGTCATACTGTCAATTATGTTGAATAAGGCCAAAAAGTGCCGGCATATTCATTTTACATTAGCACGGTTTCTGATCTGTTGAAAAAAAGTAAAACTTAATCACGCCTGTAACCCTTGAAGAGGTAGACTGTGGAGTGTAATAAACTTCCACCTTTCACCAGTTACGTTTACTTTCCACAATGCAGTAAGTAAGCCTATTTAGATTTCTTAATTCGATCAAAATGAGCAAATACAAAAATCTTACGGCAATCGCCATTTCGATCTGAATTTTTCAGTAAATAAACAAATATATGAGGTGCAGAAATTTATTGCAAAAGCAGGAATTAAGCCTTACAATAATTATAAACTAGCCTACAAATTTTATCTATAATTCCTTAAAATAATGCAATCTAAACGAGTTCAGATGTGACAATAACCTGCTGATTTCATAACCAATTTCCTAGTCATATATGAAATATTCATACAAACTGCCCTGCCAAAATATGCTCACGCCTAAAAATGCAAGTTGCTTTAAAACAATTTTTCACTCTCACTTCTTCCTCTGTCAGCGCTGTGAAAGTTTGAATTAAAAATCTTTTTCATGTTTCACGAAAACTTCTCGCGTCATATTATGAAGCTCACAAGTATCATAGAAAAAGTCGCAATAAAACTACAATTATATTGAAGCTTGTTATTATTACATCTCTATCCTTTCACACCTAGCGTGCTTCTTTTATACTCTTCTATCAAAACTCACCTATTTTAACTAAACAGGTCGGGTATTGATTAATAGTGGAGTCAGAAGTACACACTCACACGGCCTCACAGGCACACACACTTATACACGCACTTACACACACACACACGCACACACGCAAACAAGCACGCGCACACACACGCACACACACGCGCACACACACACACACACACGCTCACGCACACGCACGCAGAAAAAAAACCAGTGTGTGTATGATGAGAGTGTAGTTTATTTGTCTGACATACAGCCAAATATATTAAAAGTCACATACTTTGAGACGTTTTATGATAAATATTGTACAAAAATATGTGTAATATAAGTCTGGGAGGAAAAAAGTCCAATCAGAGCCTAATGTACTGACCACTTGTCAGCTGTCAAGTTGGCAGCAAATTATACTTTTGCCCCGCGGCTGCTTTGAGTGCCCCATAAATAATGAGGAGCGTTTAGAACCTTCGCTTGGGTATGGTGTTTTATGTTCTCAAGGTTACGTACATTTGTGTAGTACAATTTACTTTTAGCTCCAAATCCTACCACCATTACTAACGGAATGGCATGACGCATGTCGGGACTTCGATTCCGTGAAATTTCGAAACTATATATTCGATTAGAAAGCAGTAAATAATGTATAAAATACGTCAATGCAAACGACACAAATGACAAATACAATTAGTAATAATATTATTATAGTCTTTGTTAACAGATTCGTTACTTTCTTAAACATCACTTAATTATTTACTTTAAAAGAAAAAAAACGATAATGATTTACTTTTTTATTAAATACAATTCTTTGATTACATAAAACACTACAAAATACTGAACCAATTAATATGCCAAATAATACTTTTGAAAACAACCTCAATAACAAGGTTTGTTTGTGAATGCGCAATTTCTGCCCAGAAGCCCCCACACAGCGTTATATGTACGGCTATATTCTGTCTTCTCGGTTCTTCGTTCCGCGGAGGAAGTGATCAATCACCTCATTGCGGCTCCACACACAATTGGTTCTATTTTCAGCATCAAATTACCTCCGTCGAGACGTAATGGCAACTCTGTTAAAAACCAATTTCTGTGATAATCGATCAGCTCGTCACATCGTCGACTAAATTGAAATTTAAACGCTCAAGAACCAATTTATGCTAGATAAGGTGCAACCGCGCAAATAGCCACCGAGTAGCTGGCTCTATTACTAATAAAGTCCCCTAATCGTGAACTCTACGTCTTGGTAGAGTTGCGAGAATGATGATTTCGGTTTGGTTTAAATAAGAGAGCTTTAGATAATGTTTTTTTTATCCTCCATTTGTTATATCGCAACTTTAATAGGCATTTTATGGATATAAAGCATTTACAATTGTGCTTACATTTTATGTACATATATATGTATGTATAATCGCTACACTAACCTATTGATCATTTTGAACAAGCAATAAAGGTCTGCTAAGTATTGCAAGATTTCATTTTATATGGAATTTCGATTCTGAATTAAATTTTGCCTAAACGTTCCTGGTTTACGCTTTACTATCCTCGTCAAAAAATATAAATTTAGGTACTAATGTTGAGTGACATCTGTTCTCTAAATTTTATTACTACACTTTTAAAATTTGACAATTCATTATTTGTCCATGTAGCAATCTATTAATAGATTTATATGAATTGTAAGTTTGTTATTACAGTTTTAATCTTGTATATTCTTAAATCACCTCTTTTTTGTTCCAGAGAACAGCTGAGCTGATGAATAACGGTTGAAGAGCGCGTTGCATATAATACAATGGTCTATTAATAAAGCAATAATCTAATCTATCTAATTTAGAAACCCCGTAGCTACTGAAGTAATGTGCTAAAATGTAGAATTAATTCGTATTAAATACAAAATAATCTTCCAATAAATTCTCAATTCGGATTTAGTCATTAGTGATATATAACGGACTTGTGAACTGAAAAATGTTTTCCCCGCTGGTAAAGTTAAACAGCGATACAGTTATGCGTTCGTACGCTGGTACTGTCGGGGAGAAAAGTGCTTAGAGTGTTTTCGGAAAATAATGTTAATAAGAAGATGCCTCAACGCGCGCCTTCATCGTCCAGCTTAATGCGCCCATTTGTGGTGTTGGCTTTGCCCGGAATGTATTTGCTGTACAAGTACAACCAGTACCGTCAGCAGCAGATGGAGAGCGCACGGCGCCGGGTCACGGAGCGCGAGCTTATGCACCTCAACACCAAAATCGTAAGTATTCATTTTCTATTTATTTTATTTATTTATTTACCAATTTCGTAGACGTAAAACAATAAATGGAAAAAAATCACAGAAAAGAAATGTTGTACTACTTAAATGTACCCACAAATTTTACGTAGGTAGGTACTGCAAAATTTTAATTGGAACACGTCATATATGTATATACATAGTTTCGTACCACAACTTCAAATTCGGATGTATTTTCTACTTAAATGTACCTACAAATTTTACGTACTGCAAAATTTATAATTGGAAACTGCCACATGTAGTAGTTTCCAACTCAACACCAAATTAGTAAGTAATTTCCACTTAAATGTACTTACATATTGAACATACTACGAAATTCATAATTAGAAACAGTTTAATGTATTGCATAACTCAATACCAAAATCGTGAATAGTTTATACATAATTATACCTGCATATTAAATTCACAACTAAACTTACAATTGGAAATCCATGTAGTCCGTAAAGGGTAATAAAGCAATTGATTGAGTCAGGCTCTGTTTTGCGGAAATCCATTATTGACATTATAAAATAACATTAACTACTTCATGCAGTAATAAATACTTCAAGTATAAGTTTTGGAGAAAACTATAAAAACCACACTCTGCCTACCCCGTAAGTGATTTGGCGTAAAGATATGTATGTATATATAAAAACCAATAAAAAAAATATGTATGTAGTTTTTTACATTGCAGCATTTTGTAATCGAAATTCCAGATACCCTAATTAGAAAGCGTCGGTCTTATGTGTGATCCGAATCGCAAAATTAATATTTAAAAAACGATTCTACCACCTAAACAAAACAGAACGTTTGAAGTGTTACATTGATACAGACTATTAATCATATCCACTTCAACATACACCATTGTTACTAAGATTCCATCTTGATAGATCCATGGAAATATAGGTTAAAAAGAAACTCATACGTCATTGTACAGGATGATTAAAATGGCTCAATAGAAATAAAATATTATAAAACCCACTTCAGTTAATCAAAGAGCGCATTTTCCGTCCTATTAAAAGTAAATGTATTGTGCATTGCAATATATATTTTATATAAACGATCTCTTTTGTGCAAAACGCACAATGCCGTATCGGTTTAAAAAAAGTTTCGAACAACTAGGCATTCAGAAATTCCAGTTCCAGCTATCGACGTCAGAACTAAAATGAGAACGGTATTATTCGTTGGCTTTCCTGGAAAAACTGCTAATTGCTCAGTAGCTTGTAATTGAATTATATTTTTGCCATCCAGACCGTAAACCGTTTTCACCGTGAAAAATTAATAAACGTTTTAAAAAACTAAATCGTCCATAATCTTCTGGAAACTTTAATATTGTATAATAGGTTTTATATATAACAGATTTTGTATATGGTATACCTAATAGGTTTTATACGTTATACCTAATACCTTTTCTAATATTGTAAGTGTTACAAAATTATCAAATACTCTCAGAAATAGTCGCTACGAGATTAGAATAAACAAAAAACATTAGACGCGCATTATTTATTTCAAAGACTATTCCAAATAATTCTAAATGGTGAACAAAAAAAATTATTATTATTATATCATCACACCAAGTCTTTCACGGAGTAGATAGAGAGCACTGAGTTCCAGATATCCCTATCCTTACATAGCCCACATACTTCTTCGTCACTATCTTCTTCATAGCACACTTCATCAAACATTAAAAACAATATGCACAAAATAATACTATCAAACAAAACTGCCAACTAAAATACAGCGAATGATGAGATTAATGAATGTAGACCAATCACGTCAAGTCGGCAAAGATTGCGTAAAGATAGAAATACCACTTGATACTCTATGTCCACCCTGTTAGGGAAATGATATAGTAATCATTTAAATTGGCAACACTAAAGATGTCAGTCTCTCCTACTACCTTCCTGCAAACACCGGGAGCTCATAATGAAGGACCTCGTACGGATCCGAAACTAGTCGGGCCATCCGGTCAAACGTACGTGAGTTAAGCCTGTACGTACATACTCGTATATAATAAACGTGAAAGAACTATTTTACACGCTCCGATATCATAATGTCCGTTTTTGCGGGAACCGAGCAAGCAGTGGGTGTGCCGACTGACCTCCACACGCTGGTCATGAGTCAGGCGATTCGCTGGAAATTCAATGTGAAACATAATGAAGTCAATATTTATTCTCGTGGACTCGTATTAACTAACTGAAACTAGTAAAGTGAATGATACGTCAACATTAAAAGGTCACATTTAAAGAGAATGATGAAGCCAATAAACATTTTTTATTTATTTATTTATCATAACCTTAAGACTAGTATTACAGGCTAAGCCGTATTCTCCAACCTAGTTCATTTCTTATTTCATTTATACACATTATGATTCAATAATAATTCAATATTCATTATACAAAAGCAAATAATGAAGTAAATATTTATGTGTATATACATAATGAAATTAGTACCTATTATGAGAGATAAGTTCATGTACGTATTAGGCGAGTGTAATTACCAAAATATATATTCGCTAAGTTTATATTACAAAATTCAAAAAAAACAATTTATCACGATATGATCGCAGCAACGGCTACATCGCTCATAGATACATTACTTTTCAGTTTTTGGAAACACGACCTGAATGTTTTTAAAGCCTAACATATACATATTTGGTTCACATAAACACTCGACCTAGATTTCTACTAAGGCTATAAAAATGATTTCGTATTTAATGAGTAGCAGCTATTTCATTTTTCACTGCGAATGAGTTCAGAGTTAAAGTTAATCATATGACCTTAAGTTACATATTATGAATCGTTATTATAATAGATTGATGCTCTCTGCCTATCCTATGACATCTGACATGTTGATATAATAATTTGATTAATGGTTGGTAATTATTATGTGGTCGCGAGAGGCCCTGGGTTCGATACTATTGGTTATTCCATAGTAGGACGTAATCGTAACTGGTGAAACGTGGGAGTATTCTTCTAGCCTACCACTTCGGGGATTACATGTATGATGTTATATTATAAAAGCATCGCGGCTGAAGTTTACATTATGTTAAAAGTACGAGTATGCATGTTACAAAGTGGATAAGCATAAAACTTTAAGGAGCAGGTGTTAAGCATTTTCGGCTTTTTGTGGTCCATAACATAAATGATAAATTAGGGATGGCTGCCAGAAGGCCCGCGAGCGAGTTTTTCACAGGCATTTCGCACGTACACAAAAACTATAAAATTATGCAGCTATGACATTTTACGTTTTACGGGCGTCATTGGGTATGACGACTGTGTTCCTACGTAGCTGTCTGTTCAAATGGATTATTGCATGTGTTCACGTCATTTCCGATATCATTACTAATGACAGACACTGCATTTTTTATGATTTTTGCATTTATAGTTCGATTTGATTCTACTTAGCATATTTCATTAGATAGTGTGATGGCAGTTTTCCATACTCATAAGTTTGGTGGAATGTTCTGGAAAATCACGGTCTTGTTTTTGCAAAATTCGTACACTCAATACTTTCGTATAAACATCTTGACGATTACGACCTGTTTTTGAATTTGCTTTTGCGTGTCTAAATTATTTAATAAATGAAAGGATTGTTTTATCCGTGAATATCGTTGTTACGACACAACAGTTTAGAGAAAATTAAGTTTATAGATACGTATTGTTGTGTTGAAATCGTTTAAAAATTGTTTATTGTTTTTTATCTGAACATAGATAATGTGTACGATAGTTAAGTAGGTAGCCAGCCAGCATATTTCTAAGAAAACATAAATCGAAATATTATTTACGGTTATTAAAAGAATGCATTAAAATATAATATATTAAAACGAAAACAATTGATTAAAAAAAATCTTGTGCTATTTTTATTCCAACATTATGTGACCTCAAATACCTACTCGTATGAAAGTTACTTACAATAATAAATCAAATGACCTATATTCATGTTCTCATTCCCCTAGCTCAGAAAACTTATGATATGTATCACGATATTCATAGTACCAAACGCTCTTAAAACGCGGGCTGTGTTTGACAGCAAAAATATTAAATCTGTTGAATCATGAAACTTTAAAAAGTTAATTTTGAATATTATGTGTTCAAAGCGCTACTGACAAACAATGATTTTTTGATGCGATTTTCTGTATTAGACATTACGATGAACCACCACCCAATGATTTACCAGTTTAGAGTTTATTTAGAGTTTTGTTTCTTTATCAGCCTACTCCTGTCCACTGCTGTGCATTGCCTTCTCCAATAGCATAACACTGAGCTCGATCTTCAGTTTACGTTCAAGTTTACGTTCACTTTACGTTCAAGTAGACTTCAAACCCTCGGGCGTCACATGACATTCGTTTTATAAAGAACACATGTCAGCATTATCACCTTTGACATTTTTTCTTTTCAACCCATTACAATTCCACTGCTGAAATACGGGTCTCCTCTCATATTGAGAGGGTTGACATGGTGTTGACATAATCTGTTACTATTATATCTGTGTACTAAAACGCGAAATTACAGTGAAACAGAAAATACGTGACTGGCCTTCAATACCATTTATTATTCATTGAGGAATAATGGGTGTGGTCAGTTGCATTAAACCCGTGGCTCTTGTTTCTGTTATATTGTTACAGTTGTACTATGAAAAAATGTTTAAAAAAGTATTAACCTATAACAAAATTAACCAGTTAATATATTAAATGAACTATTGAACACACGCATAAACACATTGATATAGAAATGTCTCAATATTAAACATAGTAGAAAAACGGCGAAAAGCAACATCCAGTGAGAAAGGAAGTGAAACATCAGATGGGGAAACCCACACCTGTGTGTTTGATGATATTTAAATATATTTAAAGAAAGTCTAAGTCCGTAATAACATTCAAATCAAGAAACTAAGCACATATACCGTACATGAGTATTTAAATGTCACTTAAAATATACCTAGTAAGGTTATATATGGAAAATGGGCCAATATCAATATGTGTGAGTTCTATTAATACTGCAATGCCAAGGTAGTACGTTGCCCGCTCTGAACGCTTTCCCTCTCGACCGGATTCATTGTGCACAGACTATAAATAAACCGGAAACAATATTGGAACCATTTAGCATTCATTAACAACTGAACTTTACACTACCCGTAGTTAAAATTGATGGATTTATTGAATCAGAACTATACATTACAACTCTTGTATAAACATGTGTAGTAGATTATGGAATTGATAACGCATTGTAAATTAAAGTAAATGATGACAGTTATAGTAATTTTAACTTGATTCTTAGTTCGATTGCATAGGCTGATAGTAAAATAGAACTCCAAATACAATCGATATTATTATCAACACACAATTTATGATAGAATGAAGCAGAACAAGGAAACTAAACTAAGTACAGTTTAATCTAGCTTTATTGAACAGTAGCAGAATCATTTTGAGGCGGTAAAGAACAGGGTATCGATCGAACAGCGCTTGGGGTATGGAAATTAATGAATAATGGGTTACAAGCTAATAAGCTCGCTAGTTGAAAACTCAATTGTATGTGTGTATGTAGCTATAAATTATCCAGTCAACATTAATTTTATAGTGCATGAACAGCGGAACGACGAAGGGTACGGAAAATGTGATAGGTCATTTATAAAAGGTTTTCTTACAGTAGATAATTAAAGTCGAACAGAATTTTATAGGAGTTATACAAACAAATATGTATTAGATACAATGTGAAAGATTTAAGTAGATGAATGTATCAAGTAGTATGCATGAAATAGTTCGAATTTGAACATTTATTCTTCTGAATGTAAAGTCAACGTCAAATTATTCCATTAACCTTTCAAACGTTTCATTCATATAATGAAGAAAACAACAAAATTCTAAATTAAAAACAATACTTTTTCCCAGCAGCAACAATTTAAATCAACAATATATCAATAATACAAAATAATATGTTGCCATCAACTATACTTGCTACGACGACAAACGCTTTGTCGAAATTCCTTAATCCGTCGAAGATTAAGAATGATAGATTTTTTTATCGTCCGTACGCGAGCAGGCGTGGAGATGATGGATGTCGGAAAGCAATCGTCGATATGCCGCCCGAGGTGGATCCAGTGTGTCCCGTCCCCTGCGAGAGGAGGAAGAAAAAGGAGGGTATTTTACACAAGATCAAAATGAAAGTGGTGGAGGGTGGTACTAACTTTGGAAGTGAGTTGATGTTTTTCTTTTCGGTACATAACACTTTGCTGGAGGATCTTTCGCTGATTTAAGCAATTTTTTGCGTAGCAAATATAGGATGGATGAATTTGGAAACACCTGAGGGATCTTTCGCCGATTTTAACAATATCTTTTCCGTTATCATATACCTAAATGTATAGTGTTTAAATTTGGAAACATATGATGTAATTGTAATCAGGATTAAATTAAGATTGGACCTTTTTTATTTATAAGACGTTATGATTATCTGTTACCGTAAGGGACTCTTCGTAACGACACAATGATAACAATAACACGCCAATAATAATAACAATAATAACAGCAATGTTACATGTTAAATTGAAATATTAAATATTTATCATGCTTAATGTAACATGGAAGCTCAAAGTGTGCAGAGGATAATTGCGTGAATTTCCCTGAGATTCCTAGATTACTGCAATTTTTTCAATCTTCAGCGCCCTTTCGCAACTTGCGATGCCCGAAAAAGGTATGCAAGGAAGTGGAGCCCCCTGAACCGAAGGTCTTGCCGCCACCGGAACGGAAGGTGCCTCCGTTGCCGCCGCCTCGGCCGGGCGTCCAAGTATCAGTCCTTGCAGCTGACACCGCTGTTGGCCAGTACATAGCATTACTGCTTAAACAATGTCCTTGTATTAAAAAGTAAGTGTTTCCACCATTATCGTTATCATTTTCATCTTTTTTTATATGCTACCCCTAGTAAGCGTTTCTGCGCCCCTTCCTCGGCTTGGTACTTCCGGCTTCTATTGAATCTGAAGTTATAACAGCAACCATTCTATCTCGTAACGCTTAATTCGATGATTTCTGGCGGACGTCTAATCTATAGACTCTCCAAAAAGCCTAAACAATGTTCATGTTATCATATATAACTCCTGAAACATTCCTCGCAGCGGTCAATTCAAGCCAGTGCGTTGTAAATCAAAACTGACTTAAAAGTATTGAGTTACAAATAAGTGCACTTTGCATTTGAAGTTGTTACGAAAGATGAGAAAAGTTTTAACTGGATCCTTCGAACTGGATACAGAAACTTAAAGCGAAGTATCCAGCCGAAAAGTAAGAAGTACCACAGCCGTATCGTGAGCCAAATCATTTCTCTGGACGCGGTCGCCACCCGCCCCCGGGGACCCTTCGTTTATCCCCATGTCACAACGTCTGAAATTTATTTCTAACAGTCTCCAATAACGTACCAATAAATCTTGAAAAAATAAAACGTTTTACGTTTTAAGAATAAGGCTGTGTAAGTACTATATGCACTGTTTAGTATACCTACACCGATGTGTATGTATGAAGGCAATGATGAATATGGAACTGGCACTTTAGATCTAATAAAATATAGATATTTGGCTTTTAATACATAATCTTTGCCTACCTTAAGCCTGAACTCGTATATCGTCACACACTCGCTGGAGGGCGTCCTGCGATACATAAAAAATTCATGGTAAATAATTATACAATTGCGAGATGGTACAGTCTGATATCCGGTATATATGTACTTAATTAGGAGCAAAGCGTCCATTTTCGTGTTTCGTATTGCAAGTTTGTGACAATATAATATGAAGCGGTTTAAATTGTCCCCGCTTTACATCATTATTATCATCATCAACATCATTATGTAATAAGTAGATTAATGATTTCTTGTTAACCCAAAAAACATTATCTTATTTAACATATATACGTAGTAGGATAAAGGTAATAACGAGTAAAGGTTACACGTCGTGTTTATGCCAACATCAAAAAGGCCTTTTTCATACCAAAACCGACGACAATCAACCCCTTGCCATTTAAATGTCAAATCTCGCGAGGGCGCAACATTAGCGATTCGCCGACCGAATAAATAAATTTCAATTACATACAAGGGTCGCGCGGCGCTTTGTGAATTTTGTTGGATGGTTTCACATTGGTTTATTACATTAATATTTTACTCTTATTCCAACATCATGCCGGTATTACACCGAAGGTATAGGCAGAAAAGTGTAACACACTCCCACGGTCACCAGTTATTTTCTGACTTGAGACTCCCAGTA
Source organism: Microceris scylla (assembly GCA_018245595.1). Classification (NCBI taxonomy): domain Eukaryota; kingdom Metazoa; phylum Arthropoda; class Insecta; order Lepidoptera; family Hesperiidae; genus Microceris; species Microceris scylla. The sequence continues at coordinate 17,238 of DWDT01000847.1, forward strand.
GTACATAGAAATTACCGTGTTGCTGCACTGCTGGCACTCGATGCCCTTTGCTTACCCCATAAGGGACATGGCGTGACGATATAATAATAAGAACACAAATCTCGTCACCACTTTTGTTAGTTAAACGTTTCTCCCTTTTAGAGATCGCTACACCAATTGATGCGGCGATATGGGTCGTAATGTCTGTAGTATCTCCAGCGCTCCCCGGGGGGATACCGGTGCCTCGAATCACAAACACACATCTTTATAGCTCTGTTGGGTTATAAAATACCTATTTATTACGATATATTGGCAGACGGATATACACACACTTTATGTGAACCTGGATATTATGTAGGGAATACCAAAATATGTAGGTATATAATGTTGCAAAAAAACACATTGTATATATTTTAATATAGTCTCGTGAGTGGTGACGTGAGTGGTGGTGGTAGACAGGTGATTTTTTTAGTATGGCTTAACTTAGGTAACATAAATACGTACCTATTTAGTATACATGTGCAATTTGGGATTGTATTATTCTTCTTTGCCTACCCTGTCGAAGACATAAGGGCATGATATCATGTCATATGTACATATGTATACAGACTGGTTCAGTTGTTATCAAAGTATAAAGAGAATTAACTTAAAAGGGTCGCGGAATCGATTAAGCGATTGGATATTCCAAACACTCCTTAAATATTCTGTTGGGTTTCAACATTAAGGGCTTTTGAGGCCAAATGTTAAACGGCCAGTTCAGCACTTTGCCCAAATCCTTATTGTGTCCAATATAAAACAGAGCTAGAGGTCGTTCCAATACCGGTCAAGTCTAGGCTGGATGAAGGACTAGATTACGATGTCTCATATCTGAATATGTCTCCATTGAAGTCGTAATATAACAGAACCAGAATTGCCGTTTAGCGGCAGAAATAAGTTTACTAATCGCGCTTCCTCGGTTATATCCTAAGCAGAAAATGTTTCCTTACAAATTATCGAACTTAAATATAGCGTAACTTCACGCCTGTAATCCCCGAACAGGTAGGCAGAGGAATGCAGAACACTCCCACGTTTCACCAGTTACGTTA
>DWDT01000848.1:0-18297 GCA_018245595.1 Microceris scylla
CTTCACGCCTGTAATCCCCGAAGAGGTAGGCAGAGGAATGCAGAACACTCCCACGTTTCACCAGTTACGTTAAGTCGGTAATTACTTTAAGTAATGGTACAGATATTCGTTTAAACTGGAATTTAAAAGTCAAAGCTATATCTAGCGTATGATTTATGTACCTATATAAAGTTGTTAGGTTGAATGAAACTTGAATAGAAATATAGTTGAATAGAAACAAGCCGTGTTTCTAGTATCGATATTTTTATATGCAATTCCAAAGCACACACATTGTTTGGTTGACCTCACGCGTCGAAGTCTACGTAAGTTCACAGAGAGGCCGGCGCGCGTAAGCACCGATCGTAACGTGGTAACCTATATTATGATCTGCCGTTATGTAATGATGCGGGGATTTGAATAAAAAATGTTTTCTTTATATCAGTGTGGCATTGTGACCGTCACGCGGCCACACGCGCGCTCCCCGCTTACTTTATAGCTCCGGCGATCCAATCAAACTGCGCTTTAGAGTGTACGATTTTTTTTGTTTCTACTGACATTAACGATAACCACTTTAATACTTTTAAAATAATCATCTCATAAGTAAGTTAAATTCAAATAGTTGTGCATTTAGATATAGCAGAAGCTGCAGAGCACTGAGTGCTAATTATTTTTATTAATTTGAACAGACGTCTCAGGTCTGGTCTGTACCTCCAGTGCGTACTCCGTTCCCATTTATCGCTCATTTATCGTTCGAGTGAGCTAGTGTCGGAGTCTTCTAACTGCCCTTTCAGCCAATATGTCATCTATTTGCTCAAGATAGTCGAGTCTTGGTCTGCCTTGGCACTGGTAATGTTCTGTACTGTTATTTGTCTAGCATATAAGTATCGTTGTTATATTCCCAGGGGTCGTGAGTAGGAGCATGTAAAGACTTCCCGCTACCGACTACGCGCCGCGCGGCCGTCGCGGGCCACGTCGTTGTTCACGTTTTGAGTTTGTTTTATTTGATAAGAGTTACTTCAACTTGCCCACCTCTAAAACGTATGAATTGTAACGTATCGTTTGTTTCTTTTGTGCACTCCACGCCCCCACTTTGTTAAAAGATTGGATTGTTTTCTTTGAATAGACATTTATCATTTATTTTATCGTCTCTTAAGTGCATTGTGTTATGGTCAAAGAGTGTTCGGCGGTGGCCGAGCCCATAGGTGAACTGGGTCAATCGTTGTCTAAAATGGAAGACCATTATTATTTCTGCAGCACTATGTGAAAATGACGTAAGCTCAATGCTGAGTAAAGGGCTTGGACTAACATCATTAGCTGCTTTATCGGACGGTGCAAAACCAATTACGGCCTTACAATAATGATGTATAAGTGAGCCCGACGACGCTTTTCATGACAATCGACACGAGATACGCGCACATTAACAACCAAGCTCGAGCTACTTGCAACATTAACGACAAGATGGTTTTCGTTGGTAAAGTTTTAGCCGAGCGGTTCCACGTCGCGCCTTTGTTTACTCCTTGAAAAGGACGAAGTAGTTTTTCTAAATTATATTTTTAATATGTTAATAATATCGAGAAGGACTAGTCATCAGCGAATAACGTTATCATTCCACGGCCTTGCTTTCAGAATGAGGATAATTAAAGCCATAGTTTGTCACTCTGGCCAGGTGCGACTTGGCAGAAGTACACGTTTTAGAGAATATTATGGAAAAACTAAATAAAATAAGTAAAATAAACTTAAGTGTGAAGGTGTTTTTCGTGTTCGTTTCACCGTTACTTACAGCTCGCGGTATTTACGTGTTAAAATCGAACGTAATGTAGTAAAGTATACGCGATTGGATCCGTCGCTGAGTTCTAAACCGCTACGTTATTGCTGCTTGTAGGGCTCCTGGGACGACTTGAAGTACATAGCTGCCTTTTCAGACCCCGCAGCTGGTCACTGGGCTTTGCCCCCTGCGGTACACTGGAGCTTACTGCACAACATCCGCCTTTGATATCGATGAACGCTTTACATTTGCTGTTATAAAGCTGTGGCATACTTTTATAACATCCGTTGCAAGTATTATCAGTATATTAGTTATTGATAGGAAATTTTACCTTCCCATGCCGGAATACTTGTAAATAAATCCACTATATAATTTGGTGTAGCCGGTACCTCTAATTAAGCTCAAATCCAAATCAGCGTAAGAAGGTCGCGGCGCAATAAGACATAAAGTTTAATATAATAGTAGGTAATAATTGGTTATTATTGGCGGCATATGTCGGCGCGCTCACGACTCGCCTTCACGACCTCACCGGGACCCTATTCCATTAATATCACTTTATAGTAATTGATTATTCTATATTAATAAAGTGCGCAGTCTCATTTTTATCAATATTAATTATTAAAACGCTTTACTTAATTAAAAAAAAAAAAAAACATTATGAATATTTTTATTTTCATTTTGGTCAGTAACATCTGCAATCTAGTCAATACAACAAGAATTTCATAATTGTATTCATTTAATATTTTTTTTTTAATGAATCTAAATATTGTTAATAATTAAGCAAATACATACATAATAACGTATCTCGATCTATCAAGGTACACGTAGTCTATGGCTGTGAATACCTACAGTACATAAATTATTACTTTCACTTATCATCATACAGAGATACGCAATTCGTGCGATTCAGAAGATACGGCGCGTGGAAAAGGCGAAAAACGAAGCAACAAAGCTCCTTCCGTGAGCGTCCTGGTACAGTATAAGTACTTAGCAGTAATGTTTGATGAAGTGTACGTACGTGTATTGGACATGGATGAGGTATAATAAACAGTGGATACAGGTCGGGTTCGTGATAGATCCGGGACCCCCCGCGAGCACCCGCCGCGACAGCGCCAGCAGTCGGCCGTGCAGCGGCACCGCAACCAGCTCGACATCACTGGCTACCAGCACTACTTCATAGTATGGACAAGTTTTAGCATTTCATTTCCCCTGTAGTTTTAATAATGATGTTTTACTGGTTACACACTTTTTTCCTTTAAGTACGTTTTTGTAAAGGTAACGTTTTGCAAACTTTGCTGTGTGTAAAATCAAGAAAAGAAAATTCTTACATAACTTGGACAGGAAATGACTTTTTTTACGTTTTGTGGTTGGGATTGTTAGATTATAAAAATTAAATAGGGTCAAGTTGTGTCGCACCGGTAATATTTATCGTACAAATGAAATAGGTTTAGTAACAACAACGATGATCCATAATTGCGCCAGCATGAAGCTATTAGTTAACAAACGCAGTGAGTAATGATCGCCGCTCGCAGTTGTATAAACACAAATAGATAAAAAGCGCTAGACGACAGCGAGAGTGGTAGCCGGCCGGCGGAGCGCGGGCAGCGGCAGATCGCCGCTGTAATAACCAGCCTTGTAGCTCATCCATAACGAATTTCTTATTCATCGATATTAATACGGCTACATGACAACCGTCGGCCGCGTACAAATGAGCCGAGCCGCTCACTACGGATTATATTTATGTGAACATGGCCCGAGTCGCAATTAGTGGTCGCACACGCGCGCTCGCCGCCGCGGCCGCCGCACTCGCGCACTCCGCGGCACGTCGCTGCTACCCTCATTCTGTCTGTTGCAATAGAGGCTAAAGATTTTGTAAAAAAATGATACCGCCTTCTCCTGCTGGCCAGCTGGCCGGCTGGCCAACTGGCCGACTGGCCGTCAGTGAAACAGCTTACAATTGCAATGGTCTAAGCTCCGGGTAGATAAGTCGTAGGCGAAGCTGCAGTGGAGTGGAAAAAAAAAATTTGTAAAATTCGATAGAAAGATGAATTCCTGTAAAAAATTGAAATAGAGTACGACTATCTTATTCATTTTAAGGTGAACGAAATCTTTTGAATTGACTTACATTAAACTCCCAAATTAATCACATTCATTTTAAAAACGTTAAATTGTTATATACGTTTTATGAATGGTAATTGCAACTGCAAGTGCCGTGCAATACTAGCTATGAATATGCAGCCAGCAGTTTCAGACTATGGCGAGGCTAGGGTGCCTACCGCAGCATCGATGTCAACATCGCAGTATAGACAACTCACTGTGAACGTCTTCAGGGCCATTATAAAAAAAATAGGAATGTTATAATAAATACACAACTAATTAATATGACTATGATCGTTCACCTTCACATAATTATGTTTTAGTTATATAAAGAAACATAACTTTTATATGTTTTTATATATTTTAACGAGCGAAAAATGCTTCTAGTCTGATCTAAGTTTATTTCAGAAAACTATAAGAATTATCACACGAGTAGTTATGGCAGCAATCATGTTGCCGCAGACATGTAAACTGTCTAATTGACTACGCTTGTAAATTAATATATTAATGGCTCTGACCCTCCATTTGATCTCATAATGCACACGGGACGACGTATCGACCTCATTAAGCCGCACAACACCGACTCTTAATGGACATTCAACTGCTTACGTTTTTGTTTCGATTTCACTCGTCCCTGTTTGAATTCAATTTATTTTTTACACGAGTGACAAGAAGCAAAGGTCACTGATGTAATTCCTTCCAAGCAACGCTCTTTGCTCTATGCTCAGTCAAACTACCGAGAATTTGTACAAAACATAACTAGATATTGAAATGCCATTCAAGTCCTACATCGAAACACTATAAAAACGATTTAAGTAAATTATTTAGCTCCATGAATTACCTTTTACGTTTGCCTCCGGCCCCATCGTGTTGGTTTCGGCAATTCCTAAAATACATATTTTAACTCTAACCGAACTCTTTATGGAGTTGTTCCACGCAGTGGGATAAGTATTTGGTTCAATTGCAACAGTTTATTTTTTTGTACTATATTTGAATCATGTCATAATTTTTGTGCCAAGTTGACTGGTCTGTATAAATACATGTACAGACAATCATTTTAAAAATTGTTAATGTCGTTTTGTCGCGCTCATATATATATACATACATATGTATATAAGTAATATGATTTACCTTAAAGGCGCTTCACGTACATACCTCTTATTTAATATTTGTATAGCAGAAGATGTAACACCGTTAATGTTTAAAGCAACTTTCAGGTGATTGCATCAACGAGGTACTCTGTGCAATATTCAAATCAACACCTAAGTTATAACCGTAAACTTTGAATTTATTTATTATTAAAATATAATTTAGTGTTATTATTGCGTATCAAACTATTTTACATGGACAGTTTTCGTATCTATCTATCTATTTATGTACATTAAGTTGCAGTGGAGAAATAATGTAGTCACAGTATCTTAATACATTAGGTCGAATGCCTCGTTTGTGACGAGCTACCTAACTGTCTGATAATTACACACACGATGAGAGATATATTGCGGCTGTAAAAAATGTTCAATCTGCGAGGAAACACAGTGTATTCGAAGCATTTGTGCGTCAGTGAAGGTCGAATAGAGAGCGGCATGTATCAGTTAATAATTTTGACGTTTTCGTATGCACGTGCCTGGCGCGGACGGACTAGGTAGGCTTTGTGTCTGCCAATTGATAGCACACTGGCTGTAGTTCATGTGTGTGCTTGTAACTATGCAATGTTAAACATAATCAATATATTGCTAAATGTGGTATGGAGTGATTACGAGACGTCAGTGTCGCTGCGCCGGCGGCCGCGGTACGGAGCTCTTTATGTATGAGCATTACCTATTAACCCTGCGACGGATTTGGTTTCACGGCGCTCCTACGAGCTGGTAACGAACCAAATTTAACGTAACTTTCTCCAGATGAATATCTAAATATTTAAAACGCGATAAAATATTCTTTTAATGACTACAACCGATGTATTTTATTGGACTTGGCAAGAGTAGTTTGAGTTCTACTCCGTTTCAATTTGATACAGATTTAAAAAATTACAGATACATTTTCCTTTATTGCTTTCAAATATTTTTAATTTTCATTTAAATTAATTGAGCGCAAACAAGATCCGATTTACGAGGTAGAAATGGGTCTTGTACGGTTTAAATGTCGACATGTAATAGTTAAAGATGAGGGGTTTTACGATGATTTAAAGCTTATTAATTGTGTTATTATTCATCAATTTCAGACTAAAATTTGTGAGATTTGGATTATTCTAAGAGCCTACCAGGAAGTCGAACAGATGTCACGCAGCACAGGGAAGGTAGTGCATTGCGTTGGTGGTGTCGGCCGGCCGGCTAAGTAATCGTCGCTAGGCACAATATTTACAGACAACAGCGGCCTGAGCGCGTCGCTCACCGGCTCAGTGTGAAATCGTTGTTCTGAATTAATATCGAGCGATAAGTTATTCCTAGCCCGCAGCGAGGCCTTTCCATTTAGAATGTTTCGATCTCATTAATAGCATCCCTAATGCGCTTATTAGACCGCCCGTCTCATTTTATTTACAAAAATAAAAATAATTACCCAGTAATATTCGGACTTAATGGTCGTCGTGATATATTTATTGCCTCAAAGTACCTTCGCGGGTGTACACGTGCCTCGCTCATGTTGTGCATACAACCTTCGGCCTGCGACTTTACTTGATGGCATGCCACCTTTTTTGTATTTCGATCAGTCATTTGAGTCAGGACTATGTACCTATTCATTGCTGGAAATATTGATACACCATACTACAGCTGCTTTTGCAGAATCAATCTTGGTAAGGTTTAAGTAAGCGTCGTTGGAGCATATTCCGGTAAGCAGCAGCTTCGAGGAGGTTTAAACCTGACACCGATCTGTCAAGAAATTTGTTAGTGTGGAATCGGAATGTTAATGTTTGTAAATGTTATTGTCACAGACCGACACGGAACGAGTGCGACACATGTACACGTAGGTTTTTTCGATAAATATTCATGAGCGATAGAGGCATTGCGATACATTACAAGGGCTATAAGTCAACGGCGCGCGGCCGGCGCCGGCGCCGCTCGTCGCGCGCGCCCTTCCTATATCATTCACGGAGATGTTCACTCTCCTCTACATGTCCACCTAGTGAAAATTCATATTTTTATGACGCGTTTATACCTTTACACTGTCCGCACATAATTTACCTGTCATAACAGTAAAATTATGAGTTAAGCATGTCCAGCGCAGTTACAGTTTTGTTTGTTTGTTCGAAGATTACTTATTTCTTAGAAGGCATTATAACGTCATAAGTATAATTGCGTTATGATTAGCTCAATTCACAGTTATGTGAGAGGTTACAGTGACAAGTTGCAGGGGCGATGCGCTAGTTTGTGCAGTACAGTCTGAGCGGCACGTGCCCGAAGCACGCATGCCACTACATGTGTTGAAAAATACTGTTTTTATTTCAATATTTGGATATAAATATTTTGGACATAAATTATTTATTATTTAAGTTTTATAAAGATCAATCACAATGTATTTTCACTTTACACTTAGGTACTCGTAATTGACAATGTAAAGAATTTGAAATTTAATTAATAACGTAATTGACTTTACAGCTTCTTGAATTACTTTAGTATGTTAGTTTCTTCGATACATTGATTTTAAGTAACATAACATTTAATTTGGAGCACTTTATCGGCCTGCTAAACGCGTATTTTTCCATTAAAGAAGTATCGTCGTTAGTTTAATACCTAAACGAGCTTGTCTCTTGTTACTCCCTCGCCACGCGCGTCACTTCTATATCTTCTGTACCTCTGCACACTGTCGTAACTCAAGCCAGTGGCACTACTTGGCTATCAATTTATTGCTTGAAAGCATCAAAGCTAGCGATTAATAAATGTTTGTGTGATGTTAACAGTTAATATAATTGTCAATCGCCTAACTTATCACATAGCTTTGATTCTGTGGAGTTATACGCATTTCCTGAGCTAACGGAAGTAAACTAGTACAGTAGGCTTTTGAACTCAGAAAATTTCATGTTATACATATATTGCTTAAATATATTCTGTACAAATATAATAATAGACTACTTCGTTGGTCGAGCGGTTGCATACGCGACTGCCTATTGGGAGGTCCTGAGTTCAAATCCCGGTACTAGTGCTACTGAATTTTTCTAATTTAGAATTTCTAGTAGTGACCCGAAGTCTGGATTTTTGCCTGGAGTATGGCAATAGTCTCACCACCTATTCCATGGGACTTAACAGGACTAGGGCATTTCGCGATAGATACTATTTCGGTGCGGTTGGTTGATTTTAAGCTAGGGAAATACGTATTCATCTGCCGTTTGTTATCCTCAGCTCGCTGGCTGGAGACTTAAGACCTAGATGATTCGAGAGTCAAAAATAATACGGTATTTTAAGATTTTTTCCTTTTACATCGTAAGGTCTAAATACAACACCTCGAAGTCAGCGCGACTAATTTTCGGCAGGTCCGTGCACGCTCTACGAAAGAAGCGATAACCTAAATCAGAGTTAGGTCGTCCAGCAGTTAGGTCGAAGTCATCCGACGAAGTTGATAACATCTGTTGGACAAATCGTCGCTTCTAAAGGGAGATTCTTGCGGAAATTTGAAATTCTACGTGAAGAAATATATTTTTAAAATAATTTAACTTTGGGTAATCAAGAAATTTTAGTTGAAGTAGGTACATAAGTGTCGATTTCAGTTTTGACGGAAAATTGAAGTGGAGCTGAATATTCGGATTTGGTTTCGACGCGAAATCGAGTTCTGGTCGGACATTACCTATCACCCATAAATTTAATTTCACGTTGTGTAGTTAAAATTTTTTAGATCATTAAAACAATATTTAATTTCAATATTACATTTTGATGATCCTGTCACAACGATAAACATATCATAAAATCAAGTTTCAAATTTTGCATATCTTCTTGAATCTAATTATGTGATGAAATATAGCCACGTTATTTTTACGCATTTGATTTTGTTGGAGGTTGTGTTCGCGTCCAGGTAACTAATTTAATGAGCGTTGTTACAAAATTCTTCGATCTTTGCATTACGGCGAATTTAAAAAGAATGCGTAATGCCTACAAGACAATACCGGTCGTTTTATTGGAAATGGTTCAATAATAATGAGATAGCAGAACTTACCTATGATTGTAAAAGAAACAGGTCATATTATTTGGTATTTGATGCTCGATACTTATATCGTAAGAGACTTGGCAATTGTGCAAATGTCTATAGCAACGGTGATCATTCACCATCAGGTGGGCTGTCTGTTCGTTAGTCATGTCTTTTAAAAATGAAAATATTAACATGAATAATTCTAATTTTGGATTTGTGTCGAATAGTTACAAATGAAGAGAATGTATCGTAACTTGTATATTTACGCATATCTCCCCTCAAACATTACACTTTTCACATAACACGTGTAGATTACATATATTATGCAAATGAATCATTCTTTTTAGTTTATTAGTGAGCGCATAATATGATTATGCAAATGAGTCGCGGTGTGTTTAACAGATTTCGATAAGCGATAAATTAATTGTCCATTCGATTGCTATCGTTCCCGTCTGATAACTTTAATTATACAAAAAAAATTCATTACCGTTTAACGACTATGAAAGCTTCATTATAAACTACAATAGATCTTAGTGATTACAAGAGATAACGTACAGTGTTTAGACTATCTGTGTACGTATCTACATACTCGAGTACCTCGCGTCGTTTTCATGAGCTATGAGCGAATTAATATATGTATGTATAATTAAGTCATAAATAATTAACCTGTTAATTTATAAATAATAAATGAATTGTCCAGATACCGTAATTACGTTTTGCTTTTGTGATGTTTTTCACGAAACATTTTTAGGGACTTTTTTTTCACATAAAACACTCGTCAGCGTTTTTGGATTTTTGTTCTAGTATCGAATAAAAAGTATCCATTTGGCAGTATTTCTTTTTGGGCGATTATTATTTATCTTTTAGATATATTGACGATAGTTACAATTATATTTATTACGAAGTAAGGTTCTCCTGTCGTTTTTGGATATTATAATATAGAGTTCAATACTGTGCGTATCACAATAATTCGTTCCGAAGTATATATCGCTTAAAATAATAAATGTAATCTCGGAGGAAGGCTGTGGCCGGCGTCCATTAGCTGGCCGAAAGCCGTTCCGTTAAGTCAGTTATGATAATTATGTGCATCTCCTTAACAAATAGGTACAGACACAGTTCTTCGGCGCTTATAAAATAAATGTTTGACCCGTGCTCTTGGGCTCATGAATATTTAATATTTACAAATTATTAATCCAACACTTATCCCGCATCGTCATATCGCCTAGGGTTGTCAACCCTTGGGTTCGTCAAGGTTTGTCACTTTCTTTAAAATGTAGGAATTTAAAAGACCTTTTTTAATTACATTAAGATGAAATAAACTTTGCAGGTTTTAATTCAGTCGTCTAGTCTTATTCAGATACTCCATAAAATTAGGTACCCAGTGTGGTAGTTGATTATGTATGTTGAGTACAGCAGTAATAAATGTAAGCCTAGCTCTCCTATTGGAAGCTGCATCAGACAGGCGCGCGTTAAGAGCTGCACATTAACTCAGACCTTAGGGTACCAGCGCGCTGTGCTCTGGTGTCGAAGTAGTCCTATTGCGGTTGATAACCAGGGCAAACATGAGCGTATGTAGCCTCTTTGAACATTGTACAATGCCGATAATATAATTTTCATACCGTGACAACCTTAATCTACTACGAACTCATTCTCGATAGGAGCGACGCGCGACCGTACGTATTACTGATATCGGTGCCGTCATTGCTTTTGAAGGCTTTATGAAGATTAGAAATTGAGTGCTCTCGCTTCATCATTTTCACTAATATTCCGTCCTATTAGTTATTAACGAGTTCCACTGTCCGTAATGGTCGCCACGTGGCTGTGAAAAATGAAATGAATAATAAAGTTATGTGTGAGCGGCTATTATTACCGGCGACGCGATGTGTATCGGGACACATAATTAAGGTGTTTGTCCTTGAATGACGTTATCGGTCATTATTTAAATTAAAACCAAAAATTTCCAATTTATTTTAACTATGGTTTATTTAATGTCACTGTCAAATTCAATACTTGTTCAATGTCTTGTAAAAGTTTTTTAAACTATAAGATTGTGGGCCTGATTTAATTACTGCTCATTACATATTTCCTGTTGTGACCGCAGAGTATAATTGTGACGTTATGTTTTCAGAGATAAGGAGCACGGCCGTTGCGTCGGTGTCGGGATCTGTCGGCGAGTGCTGTAAGCTCTAAATCGCTAACTAGCTAGTAGTTGATATAAAAATTACGTTCATGTTTCATTGATAATATTCACTATTCTTCCATTAAGTGTGAAGTCACTGCCTCCATAACTAGTTTCCCTTAAATGTTGAGTAAACTCTTAACGAGCACGTACTGATAAAACTGACCGAATTATCTTTGGACGGCCCGCACGATATATTCGGAGAGACCCATCAATAGGCGATATTATGAAATTGGTTATCATTTTCTGTTCCATAAGAATTTATCATATACGAGTATGTAGATGTAGTAAAATGATTGGACCATTTTTACACCGTACAGCAGGATGATCAGAAAGGGAAACGCTATCAGGGTGTCTACAGACAGAACTCTCATTAGCATACGCCGCCGAGCGTATTACTGATACAAACTTTGTCACGCGGACATAAAATTTGAATATATAAGCGGCTACTGTATTAAAAATATTGATAAGGCATATTTTGAGATGCTCTTTATTGCCACTAATAATTCAATCCGATGCATTTCAGATAAGCGGGGTCCGTCACAGCGACGGCTAAAGAGGAGACGACTTAATTTCCGAGTATTACGAAGCGAACGAATTCATTGGAATGTCCAGCGCGGCGCGTGCGGCTACATCTCCTGCCGCACACTACACTCACAGCTAATAAACACTATCATTTTAAAGCCACACCATCGTCTACAGATATCAGCAAGGCACAGGGGTAGTTCAGGTACGAGTAAGTCACCGTTCGAGATATGTACACTAGGTGGTTTGAATTTAGGCGGTGCCACTGAGACCGTCACATTTAAACGTTACTTATAATTAGGCTCAAATGTTTATTCATGCGTTTCAATCCTGTACAATAAACCATGCTTACATAACTGTAATGGCAGGCGGGCACTGCGTACCATACTACGCTTATTATTTGCAATTGTGCAAGAATACTTGAACCCAGAATCATCAAGTAGTGGGCGAAATCCACCAAGTTCTTTTTGCTGCTTCTTGATGCCTCGACTTGACTGCTTAGTTTGTCGGCTGGTTCCAAGCGCGACTGCCGAGTTAGAGGCCCTGGGTTCGATCGTAACTGGAAATTGCCAGTTGTAGCTTGGAGTCTAAATTTGTGTCAGGTGTATGGCAATAGGCGCATCACTTGTTCCATGATGGGAGGTATAATGTAACTAGTGAAACGTGAGAGTGATACGTGAATAATATTACGATAATGTCACCGCTGTTATCAAGTTAGTAACAATAACTACAATAATATACACTGAACTATTACAAGCTAATAATTCGGAAAAATAAAAGACCCTGTATAATCAGAAAAGATCAACAATTGTCACACTTTATTTACCCTTGATTGTCGGAAACGACGCTCGCCTCACGTATTCCACGTCGGTGTATGTTGTTTGTTGATTGTACTAAGTCATAAACCTTTACGCAAGTGCCAACGACATCGGACTCAAGCTTTATTGGTAACGGATGAACAGTTTAGAAATGCAGGCGGTACAAATAAAAACAAACATTATTATATAGGTATACATAGATTTAGTTGAATAGATTATGCTATGGAACGACCATATATAGATGCGAGAGTGCTAATGTTACATTTGTGTACGATACATACGTAGTAAGACGCTAATCGACGTGCGGCCGTCTGACAGCTGACCATTGTAGGGCTCTTTTATAGTCGCTACGAACCTCAATGAGCTAACGCGATAGACAATGGTGGAACAAGCCAGAGTATTATGTTAAAACGGTTCTTTGTGTCGGGCGCGACGTCGAGTAGAGTTCGATCGGTGCGCCGGAGCGGGCCTTTTGATTTTTGGCTCTTTGCGGGGACGCTGGACGCTCGGAGCTCTATCTCCGGCTTTGACGGCTCGATTGTTCCATCGACTTATTATATCAATTATGTCGAATACAAAGCCAGATAAGAGCTTGAGCGACATGAATCAAATAATTAACTGATTGGTGTTTGTATAATTCATCAAGTGGCCGGAGTCAGCGCACACTCGGGCGCACAGTCACTTAGTGCCTTGTTATCTGATAGCCGAAGGTATTATCTTGTTGTACTGTATCTCATGACAGAAGTTTAAATGCATTTCACTATTGTTTTCCTTCGGCAACGATAACAATCCTCTTTTAAGATAACACTAAAACATTATGTAAGACTATATGTACACGGTTCTTGGAAGGTATTATTTTACGTGATTCCAGTTCTCGTCGCAGATGATGGTAATATGTTAAAGTAGTGAAAGACTAGTGATTGAAAAATCAGCTTTCCACTCTTAAAAATCCTAGATTCAAAACGTAGCGCAAATCTCCGAAATTTCAGAAAAGTTTACAGAAAATGGGCTTCTTAAGATTAAGTACCACTAACAGTAACTATCCGAATCCTGAGATTTGGGAAACCGCAATCCCAGTCGAGTTCCGGTTTCAAAAACTTTCGGACTATTCTTGACAAATCTCAGCAACCCGGGATTAGCAAAAATATTTTTAATTATTACAAAAACGTTGTATAAACAGAAAATATTTCATTTCCTTTTACATTTTGTTACCTAGCGATATGTCCACCTCGTTGGTCGAATGGTATCAATGCTGGTGATAGTGGCTGTTGCAGCCACGGGTCTGTTAATAAAGAGAGATTCTGGGTTCGTACCCTGGGTCGGGTAAAGTATTTTTGGGTTTTTATAACTATAAATTCTCAGCATTAGCACGGAATGTGGATTTGCGCCCGGGGTATTTCTAAAGTCTTGAACCTTGAACCCTATTTCATAGTGGGACGTGATGATATAACTGGTTAATCGTGGGAGTATAATATATTCCTCTACTTACCCCTTCAGAAAAATACAGGCGTAATATTTTATTATTTTAGTTTCACACAGAGTATTTTTTTTTCACGAAACTGGTCAGCGAATGTCAAACCGTAATCTTAAGTAATGTAATGGAAGTAATTAAGTACATCTAAGCGTAAAATATGTAAAAAATTAAGTTTTACTTACAATTGACTTCATTACCCACTTAACAGCATTTTCATAGTTATTTATCTATAGGTACGTAAGATGTGCATATTACAACAAATAAATGTTCTCGCTTCAGCTACTATACTTGTCCACTTTATTAGCTTCTTTATGTTAGCTAATTCTAATTCACGAGGCAGCGACACATTTGCAGTAATCCTCCTTCGGAGCTGTTTTAAAAGAATACCACAGCACCTAGTTATCTGTAACTAACGTGAAATAAAATGATATAACACATCTGTGAATTTGTGATATGTGTTTATACTTTCGACATATCAAGTGGTATACATTCTCAAATTAAGAGGGCACAGATATTAATACTGCGCTAAAAAAAGGTGTAATGTTTTACAAAGAATTTTCTTTTTGCTTTCGGGCACAGGTCTTTTTTCAACTTCAATAGAAACATGCTGAATAATTAATTCCTTAAGAATTTTTGTGTGAACCCTAAATATTTTTAAGCCGTGTTTATTTATCTTCAGCAATTCAAGAAACACCAGTTGATTACCAAATCAAGTCTATACAAAAACAGTAAAACCTTTCCCTCTAATTCTCACCAATAAATACCCAATGAGGCTTAAACTTCCAGTTCATATAGACTTGCGATATCTCGATCTGTCAGGGTACAAATGCATCAAACAATAGTTTAATAATGAGTTAGATATAACACTACTTTATTAAATATTTTTACATATCAGTTATCTTTAGATTTTGATCCAAGTGGTTTGTCGAACAGAGCATTGCATGGCCTTCCCGCGGCGCCGCAACTACCTTCATTATTTATATCCACCGATGGGATTGAAAAAAAGAAAAAGCTGTCCTAGTTGATAACGGGCGCGGGCTCTCGTGCGGAATATGTTCCACTCTTTACAACAACATAGTCTAATAGTCCATATGTTGTAATATATTAACTCCATTTGTTATTTTCTGCTGTCATATTACAAGTTATGTTGATGTTGACATACTCGTATGCACACTATTGCGCTTTGGACGAGCGCGTTTCAGTAAGCGGTGCCCAGCTCCACGTGTAGAGCGCGAGCCCGTGGGCCCGCGGCGCGTGTAATGAGTCGCCCGGGGACGCGCCGGCGCGGGCACAGCTAAATATTTTTAATTACATGTTATTGATAAATATTCTTTCCTGCAGCGGATCGATCCGTCGATAAGGCCGCGCAATTAGGCGCCGACCTCCGACCTGACGATTTATGGTGGGAACGTTCAAATTGACACCCGCGAAACCGATTGCGTTTTTGTTGCCTTTAATTGCTAGTTCGGTTCTCATAATAGTGTTTAATGGAGTTGCTGAATATCTATTTTATTTTTTAACTCGAAGGCCGCGCATATTAACAGAGTATGGCTAATTGTAGTTCAACAGCATCATCAGCTCTTTTAAAGTTTTAGCGTGAAACACGAGTCTCCCTTCAAAATCGGATGGGCAAAACCAAAGTTTGCCACGTTGGCCAACTGAGGTCTGGCCAACTTTGCGCTCCTTCTAAATGCATTGTGCAGAGATCTACATAAGTAGTATCCGACCGACACCTGATTTTCTAGGTAAACGATAACCGTACACTAGGTATAAAATGATTTGTAAAAAAATGTAAACACAAGACGTTAAGTTGTGACATTCCTAATAGCGCAGTAGAAGAACTGAAACAGTGACACAGCCGGGTGAACGAGAAGAATATTATTACGTTATCGAAAATAGTTAGTACCGTATTTATTTTATAATCATATGTATTGTTACATGTGGACATAAAAAAATAATTAAGGTATATATTTTCAACGTTGTACCTTAAAGGGATTTTTGCAAATGAAACTTACGTTAGTTATATGCCACGTAGACGTGTTAAAATATACGAGAGTCAAGGGATATTGTAGAGAAGAGCGCAGGATGTATGGAGTGTCGTCAGGGCCGCTGGTGTAAGGCATAAGTCGCGCGTCGGGTGGCCGCGCGGCCGCCGAAAAGCGTTTTGTCGCCAGCTGCCGCTATGAATATTTACGAGTCCTGCCCAGAATCACGCCCCGTCCCGGCCGCTCTGGACTTATGCTTGCCATACATTAATAACAATAACATGGAAACCACTTGAGATTTAAAGTCTCACAATTTGTTCATATTTTTCAATCTTAATAATTGGTTATTGGTAATGAATAGCGGTATGACGCAAGTTTATAGCGGTTAAGTATATTAAAAATTTTAATATGTTATATAGAAATTCGAAACACCGATAGTACTGGAGTCAAAAGCTAAAGGTAAACAGGCAAGTGCGAAAGTAAGGTTTAGGTTAACCTTAGGTTTTAGCGGATCACGGGCACTATGAGAAACAAGAAATGAAATCAGCCAACTCTCGTACATCTGGGAACCTTGGCCGGCGCATCGAGCCTGTCCCAAAGTTCGACCATATTATTTCGAATTCATTATTGGACGGGCTCTCGTGCCTTTTTATAAGCGATTATTTAAACGACCGTTAATTTTTCTACATAAATCACCCGCGCGGCTGAATAATAATCGTTCGCTCGAATTAGGACTTCGATGTTGTTATAATCGATGAGATGTATCGAGTGGCTTAAAATGTCACGGCCCCTCCGGCCGACACGAAAGTTCATCACACCGGCCTTATTATTAAATGTAATAGTGACGCAGATGACTGTATCATTCTCCGCCAACTGTGCCCACTGTTGCACCACACTCGAACACTTCTCTCTTTAGTTTAGTTTTAACAAGTTTATGTACCAGACAGTACTTTTTGTTTACTTTAATGATCTCTAACTTAAGAGTAATGTAGGATTATTGATTGATTAACTGACTTGTTGGTCGAATGATTGCCACCGCGATAGTCGATCGGAAGGTCCTGGGTTTAAATCACGGGCCGGGTATTATTGGATTTTTCTAATTCATAATTTCTAGTAGTGACTTGGAGTCTGGATACGTGCTCGATGTATATCCTTAAGCATCGAACCCAGAACTTTTTAATCAACAGGGGCGCTTGAAACCACTCAGCCAACCTTTAACCAGAAACAAATATTACTAAATATATTTCATACCAGTCAGTTCAATGCATATTTCGAAGAACTAACATAATATTAATAAAAATGAAGCACAGTACATATTGTCGTTCAATGTAAGTTTTTTATAAAATTTAATAGATATTTCCAAAGCGTGAACGAGTTCTTGCTGCACGACGCTAGCAGCACGGAGCAGTCGGTGCAATGGAAACGTCGATACGCGGCATTTGCTAGCCGAGTGTCTAATCAAAACTTTATTTGTCATGCATCCGAGTCATTGTAAAGTGTTTGGCAGGGGCATGTACGCACGGAATTAAAGCCACGCTGGCTTCTGAATGTCGATTTAATTGCCAGATAAGTCCACCGAGCGCCTCGAGGTTCCGAGATAATGGGCTCAAATGTTTTGTAGCTAATTGAGATTTGAGATTGTAGAACGCATCCCAAATAATATTTTAATATTTGCTTTATACGACAATGTATGCTATGATAAAAGATTTGTCGATGTCTCGGATACTTACCCTGACGTCCATTAATTACTAGTCTTACAGTCTCACATAAAATTATTCAAAATGCATGTATTTCGAAAATGTATTGGATTTTTTATAAAAAGAATTATTTGCTTGAGTATGTAGACTAAAATTACAGTGAAAAATAAACAGTGAAATGAAATACTTATATCGTTACATAAGATTAAGTACTATTTTAATGCGATTTTACTCTATTTCTTGCGAAAAAATTACGTGATAAAGGCCGAGGTCCCCTAGCCCCAATGTAAACTTAGATGAGATTCGACTTGACGCTCTCTCACCCTTGAACGCCTCACCGAATTAATGGACGCCCTCTTATGTGACGTAAGATGTTTTATCATTATTTATTATCGGCATTTTGATATTTTCACTACGTCCGTCATAAAGCACAAATAAATTCACGTCAACTTATGTTATCATTATTTTTTCTTCACGCCAGCTTCCTTTGCAAAACGCTAAGTACTGAGCACCAAATATGTAGTTTATCTTAACACATTTGAAATGCTTCTTCTAAGTTCATAACTCTCCTCTCTGTACAAGTTGCAAATTATGTTAATTGATTTTATAAAATAGAATAAAACAAAATAGAAAATTTAATAAAACAAGAAAAAAAAAAATTAAATG
>DWDT01000849.1:0-18296 GCA_018245595.1 Microceris scylla
TATATATATATACTCTTGCGTATATATATATGCGTGTGTGTGTGTTACATGCATTGTACTGTGTGTAATGTTTTTTTATTGAGTTAATGTCTCTTGAAAATTGTCATTCTGCACTCCTTCTCTATATAAACTATAAGTGTGCGAAATTTCATACTCCTCCCTCCGCGCAATTTTCGTAAAAAGGGTATAATATTATTTTCTAATTTGTCTTGAAACCTCTAGACTATGTATTCAGATGTTGTATACCAAATGATAATACCAAACGGGAATATTTTCCCCAATATTTTTACAGATATTTAGACAATAACATGTTCCCGTCGCTGCCGTCGCGAGCGTTAGATTACATGCCGAAACTGGCAAATGTTAAACTATCAAACAACCCTTGGCATTGTGACTGCCATGCTTTGTACGTTTCTGCGTAAGTAATCACACATTAGTTCCTAACACTTGCCTATAATAGATTAAAATGATACACATCCTAGGATTCAACTCGTGCATAATTGACAATCGCTTGGTACAACCTCAGTGAGACGCGCGACGTAGCGCCTGCCGCCGAGTGTAGTCCAATGTTCAACTGAGCGATTTCACTTTGTACTCTATAAATAGCACGGCAACTGAAACAAACGTTGATTCAATAGCGTTGCTCGCACGCTGACTTTCTACATATAAATTGAACAATAAAACGAGCGAAGATAAAACGTGATCTTATCATGATAACCGATTACCTACTTCCTGCGGGACTTTCAGCAAAAGATAAGAAATAAGCAGAAGGTATTGCAACTATTGAAGTCTGGTGTTTATTATGCTTTAGGATGTTCTTATATTTTTTTTTACATTAATTTGGTTCACTAAATCATTGAATGTTACACGCTTCGTCATATTTGTAAATAATCGTTTGTTATTACAAATCACTTTTAGCTCATACCTTTTTGATTTGATCAATAAATTAAGTATTACACTATTATTATAGAGTAATAAATATTTTTAGTTACTAATTTGACATTTATTGCACTTATTGCAAAATTATTAAAAATTATTACACTATTTACTTGACTTATCAGCGCTTTTTAAATGCCCTTTATGTACGTTACAGTTGGGTACGTCTAAACGAAATGAAGATATGGGATTACTCCCCAACCTGTGTTTCGCCGTGGTACTTAGAAGGGCATTTCTTGAAGAAATTGAAATTTCCAGAACTATGCACAGGTCAATGGGCCAGCATGGTTAACCTTGCGCCTAGACTACCAATGCAACAACTTATGTCTCTCAATGTATCGATAAACAAAAAGCCTCAAGAGAGTAGCGAACACAATTTGGAAGTTACTTCGGTTGATGAGAACTGGCATTAACCTTTCAATTTTTTTTCTCGCTTACTTATATCAACACTACAGCATCTGATTTGTTACGCAACAGTTATATATATATTTTTATATAGCGCATTTACATAGATTAACTGTCGACGCTATAAAATAAGGAATGTACGCAAGTTTTCTGTACTTCCGAATCTCGTCAAGTTATCTCTTTAAGTTTGAGCACCCCGGATTGAATCTGATAACTTAAATAGGTAGGTTTAAAAGTTTAAATGAAGTCTCATGATGCTATATTACGATATATAATTATAAATCTGTATAGTAATTGAATTACAAATTCTGCAAGTTATGAAAAAAAAGAAATAAGTATCGAACAGCAAAAGAAAAAATTATAAACGCTAGCCAAGTGTTAAAATGTGTACAATCGAAAATTGTGATAAAAATCTAAAATAGTACTAGTTCTTTAACGTTTTAGTTGTTATGGGATGTTCAGTAACCCGCTGTCAGTCACTTGTAGCACACACACATTGTCTGCTTATTACATATGTGTATTCAGGAATGTTTCAACTTTATACAAAGCAGTTGTGTTCGCTACTTCATAACCAATTATTGTATTAAATTTTACTAATAAAGTTAATTTACTCAAATATATGTACAGTTATTTTCATTTATGTCATTTTTAAAAAAGTTTACCTATATGATCTTTGCTAGTTACCGGCACTTCTAATAAATAAAAATGAATCGCTAAATGTGTTGGTAAGCATAAAACTCGAGAACGGCCGAACCGATTTGGCTGATTTTTTTTTTGTAGTAGGTACCTACTTCATGAAGTCTGAGGAATGTTTATGAAGAGAAAAAATACGAGGAGAATAGTAAAAAAAAAAAACAATTTTCTTTTCACACACATACCACTCTGTCCCCAACTGTAAAACTTTTGACGTCAATGAAATCAAAAGAAAGGGGCGTTAGGATTACCTTTAGTATATACCTATACCTACGTTAAAGTTTATTAGAGGTCGCATGTCATTAATGAAAATAACATGAACCCAAGTTTAATTCAATTATTTTACGTCCGACGGAACGGGCGGGTATCAGCTAGTTTAAAATAAATGTAGAATGGGTACTTTATTGCAAGTAATCGCACATCAAGACAACTTGACTTAACAATTTGAGAGATTATTAAGGATATTCTGTCAACAGACTGACAAAAGCATCGTTAGGTACTATTTAAATAATCTCTGAAGCTATTCAAAGTGCCATAAAGGTTTGTTAAATTAAAACTACAGAGCATACATTAATACTACATATATATGTATATATACACGTAAGTGCTCAAAATAAAAAAGTGCAATTATCTATTGTCCTTGTAAATGGCATGAGCTGGTGATTTGTCTGTTTCAGCCAATATTAACTACATAATATAATATCACGCCTGTATTACCACGAAGGTGTAGAGGAGAGGATTTTATTCAAATACGAGTATCCTCTCAGGAATCGCCCGTTACGTCATACCACCATGGAATACGAGGTAAGTCATTGCTATAAACCGGGCACAAATCTAAACGTCGTGCTACTATTGAAAATTTCAAGTAAAAAAATCGCCACAATTATAACTTGTCCGACGTGATAATCGAAGCCCGGGACCTCTTGATCAGCGGTGCCAGTCCGAGACAGTCAACAAAACTAAGGTCTTACGATTATCATTAGAATATTTTTGTTAAAGAAATTATTTCGTAAATGAATGAATTTCAAATAGAATGAATGGACACCTAACAAATGTTTTACACTTTCTATGTTTAGCTTTGCAAGTTAGTTCGACTGCAGCCGAGAACTGGGTCAGGAATTAGCCCAGTTAATGAGCAAATGATGTTACTTCAATATGAAATAGCGGAGAGTAAAATTTATTATTGTTATTAATAACAGTAAATTCATCCGTTTAATTTTTATTCTTTATCTATATCTCCTAATATTATGAAAAGAAAGTAATTTTCTCTGTTTGCCTATACTGAATAATATGTAATATTTCATCTGATTAAATCTCCACAACAAATTGTTCTCTAATAAAGAACCCATTCGAAGAATTCGTGTGCAACGTAAATCAAGAAAAATTGAAAGATTAATTCAATTAGCAATGACTTAAGCATCGACTATTTTCTCTAGTTATTCTTCTCAAAAATTATCTTGTTGTAAATCCCAAGTCGAATAACATAATAAACATTTATATTCGTCTGGAACAAGGCAAGCGGTAGTCGTGTAGGTAATCGTAAGCGGCGATCATCCAAAACTATAATCAGAGTCATTTATCTGATTAGCAGACAATCAGTTGAAATCGTTCAAAGCCAAATTTGGAAGCACAACGTTCCCCCGCCAGTGCCCCTGCCTGCAAGATAATGCAATCTTTAGTGCAGTAATGCGACAGTTGTTATATCCATTATTTGTATATAATTTTTTCACCTATCACCATTACCAAGCCCTATATGGTTCCATTGTTGAACACGTGTCACCTTTCAGAATGAGAAGAGTCCAATAATAATTAGTCTGTCACGCTGGTCAAGTGCGGGTTGCAGACTTTGGTCGTCCTATGTCGTCTTTCCCCTTCACCGCTACAGTAAATCTGAAAGTGCACATATTTTTGTAGAGACACGAGCCAGGACTCGAACACCGGAACCCTGTAATAAGAGACTAACTTCGTAGTTATTAGACTATCACTGCTTTATTTATAATTTATTTACTACCATATTATAATGGTTTTAATACCTTTAAATACATTAATAAAGAGATAATGTATTGTTCAACCTAATTTCGTAACAAATCTCATGTTAGAACATGAGAGATATATGTAATTTTATGTTATTGAAATACGTTAAGACAACCTTGAAGTTAATCTATTTTCTTGGATATTAGGATTACTCATCGACTCTAGGAACATCATAAAAGACGTCCCGATGACGACATAGAGTTGGTGATGCGGTATTGCTCTGTATTTATTAATAGACAAAAGTAAAGGTACACAAAAACAAGATACATTTTTCTTAAAACCAAAAATCAAAAAATTATACAGGAAAAATAAATGTGCGGGCAAAGGGAATGGCTCAGCTTTGTGCTAACTCAAGACCTTCATAATTGGTCTTGCGTAGCGCTGTTTTTCAGCCACTACCTATCCCTGAGGAGGAAAGCGGGACATCAAAATGTAATGCCCTCCCCCCTCGAGCCGCAGAAGAGGAAAAAATCGTGATTAAACAATAAATGACATAATTTATTAAGCAATTCGTATCAAATCCAGACGTACATTGTTCTTAACTTGAAAAAACTAGGCCTGAATTTAAATATTGAAATATTATTACGTTACATATTTAACTAAGTATAATATGCATAACTAATTAGGATACAGATGTAACTTCTATGCATTGGAACTGTTTCACAAGAATTCTTTCACTGTCTGTGGATATGGAAAGTTCCCCGTTTTCCGACACATAAAATTATTCATATACCTACACTCCTACAATATATATATACCTACCTCATTGATAGACAATCAGTTCTTTCATATTATTGTTTTTCAGGAATCGGTATGTAGGTATGTGTGTATATGACGATAAAATTATCAAGTTATTTCCTTGCAAAGATAATTACGAATCGATAGATTAGAAGGTAATCATCGTCATTGTTTTAATCTAAGCATTCATGAACACTGGCGGCTAGCATTGCACTTGAAGTAAATGTACAGTACAATAGCGCTGGAGGAGTTCGTTTAGCGAGAACTGAAGAGTTTATTGTTCCATTGCAATACTTGGTTTTGGACGAAGTTATTTGATACATACGTGACATTTGGTGACTACATTATATTTAGATACAAGTGCCGTTAGTGAGATTAGTAACATTTATACAAATTATATCTATACATTAGAAAGACGTTTGTTTTATTTGTGACAAATATGTGATAAAACAAAATGGAGCAACGCGTTATATTATTGTTTATGTTTATGTGTACAAGTGTAACCCTATGCTATGGTAAGTCATATTACTCTATATTTGAATCTATTTGTTTAATATTACCGCAGCGTTAACTAAGGCAATCAAAATTGAAAATCGTGTTTCGATTTAATTACTGGCCGCATATTTAACAATATTAGAAGCAAGTACCAATCCTCAGTAGCAGCAACGCTTGTTATATTCATTTCGAAAATTACTAATGCTAATTACATATGAACACTGAGGTGACTTACATTGCTATTCCCGGCCCTATTATCGATTAAAAGTATTTTAACCAAAAATCATAAAAAAAGGTTGGAAGCAGTCGTCATTACTTTAATATAAGTAGCAGTTATTTTTAATCTACTGTGAATCGCAATCCAGCGAACACTATCGCTAGCGTTGAAAGTAAATTATGTACTCGTATAACCAATACTGATATCAGTTGTAATAATGCTTATGAACGTCGAAAATATAAACATTGAAAGCATACAAATGTACAAGCTTAGATGAATTTAATAATTTACATGCAAACATCAATAGTGTATAGGTATACATAGGTACATATACCAATAACACTATAGAAACAAGTTACACAAGGAAAACATAGAATCGGAATAAATTAAATGACCATAAAACATTTAATGGACATCTTGAGAAGTACATAGGAATAAAGTATGCACTAGACTATAGCAAAGTGCGACTTTATGAAACTGTTGCGAAAAATAAAAACGCAGTTTCCGTTCAAAAAAAGTTCAAGATCAAGCTGTAGATAATAGGGACAAAGATAAGAGAGTTCCAAGTGGGAAAGTTATAGAACCAAAGTTTAGGAAATGATTTGAAATCAGAGCGTTCACTCGAAATGTGGTTATACGAATATATGTATATTAAAAATCAACAACAACAACAACATCAGCCTATCTCAGTCCACTTTTGGGCATAAGCCTCCGCTAATGAGCGCGATCGCGCCCTGTTCTCGGCTTGTCGCATTCAGCATCTGCCTGCAGCCTTTCGCAGATCGTTATCCCATCGGGCCGAAGGGCGTCCTGTGCTACGTTTGCCGATATTAAATTAGAAATCAGAGTATACCAAATATGAAAATTACAATTCACATTTGACATTTAATTTAATGTGATTTGGTAATTTCGAATAATATAAAGCAATATTTTAAATACAGATATTAGTGTGCAGGATATCTTTTGTATGATGTCTGTATCATTATTTTGCTATGACTCATATTCTATACAAGAAAATTACATCACTATAGAAACATTTTAAATAAATTACATTTATAATATCAATACGATGTTTTGATATTTACTCCTTCTTTCATTGTGTAATACTATGATACATTTAGAATTTTTAATTCGGGAACATGCGACTTTTTATTTAAAAAACATGAACATAATTTACGTTTTGTCTAGTTGTATTAATATATGATATACGGAAAAATTGCAGTAGAGAAATCATAAATATTTTCTCTCAAAAGGCAATCAATTATTTATCAAAAGGGAATTGACGACTAGATAAAGTAAGACATATTTTAAAAATTCATTTAATTGCGAGAATTATGTATTTAACTACCATCATATGTAATTTAGAATCAATTTTATCAAAAAAATTTCATTTTAATACATATTATCTATTATATTATTTATTACACTTCATTAAACTTCTGTAAACCATACCATAAAAGTAGTAAATATGTACTGAAAATTAACTTATTTTATTGATGCCGTTATATAAATGGGATACTGGAAAGTCGCAACGCTCTCCCGTTTCTCCCGTGGGTAACTCACTTAATTTCGCTCGTTTTCTAAAACGTTCCAATCGAAACCAATTAACCTAGGTCAAGTTATGAGCGAGTATGATAGATTTATTGGCGCATAGACTGTGTTACACCAATGATTACTCGGTGATCACTACCTAAATGGGCCCACGCCTTCTTTTGATTTCACAATCATGTACTATATTTGACCGACCGCTACTATTTCAAACAAGGCCACATTAAAACAGCTAAATCCATTTCTATTGTTCTTTATACATATTCTGGTATCTTTCTAACTTCTATCAGTTTTTACAGCATTAGAGATTGGACTGCGAAAGTATTATTAATTTTAAATGCGTGGTGTTTTATTGTCGTACATGTAACATTCATATACAATATTTTATAGGTGCAGATTGTACGATGGAGGGCGTGACGCAATGGCTAGTACCGCAGCAAGTCTCTATTATGGACACACATAGAGGTGTCATCACTACCAGGAGCACGTCCAACATAGCAAGTAATAAAGAAATACTTATAATTATCGGGGTATGCAGTAAGCACCGACTGCCGAGCATCCCTACGGACCTGATATGCTTCTTCTACGGCTTCTGCTTCTGCTTCATCACTTCATTCCCGCACGCCAGTTTGATAAACTCTTCCGTGAACGACCATCTGACGTATTTAGTTAAAATACACGAATATTGGGCTTCTTCGACAAGTGCATCCATCAAAAGTATTGTGTATTTTTATACAACATTAAAAGTTGTAATTGCAAAAGATCTTTAAATATACATGGAAGATTTCCAAATGCTAAAATATTTGGATCTTAAAAATTAATTATTTTTATACATCTGTTGAACATTTTCTCATTACGCATTTCCAATCACCCAACCGTCATACTGCGCCCGGAGCTCTTTCATTTCACACTATCTGAACTTTTAAAACATTTATGAAAATTGGTTACTAAGGTATGTTAAGATTGTAATTAATGATCCTGTCATCTGAAAAGGAAAACACTGTGAGGAAACTTTCACGCTTTAGAATTCTCCATAGTATTCTCTAAGCCCAATTCGAACCGTGAATTCTGCTAATTCGCATTTCTTAACAATAAAACATACTCGCTAATACAGCGTGACAGATTATGGTCTTTTCCTTTTCATAAAGATAATAGACCCAGGTCCAGAAGCGAACTGTCAAGATTTGAGGACGATAACCATTAGTATGATTACATATCATTATATGATTGTTTGTTTATTGCAATTGTTTGCTTAAGGTCACCTGCCAATGCAGCTAATGCAATGAAACCAAAAAAATTTTAAAATCAACTTATTACATTAAAACTTTCAGGCATAGTCTGGTCTCGTTTCGGCGACGGCCTCATTCGCGGGCCCTATTTAGAGGTGCTGCTAGAAGACTCAATGTTTAGCATCATCGCGATTGATGCGTTTGTTGATTACGAAGAATACGAGACTTTGACGTCTATAACTGTTACAACTCGATTTATGTGCACTGGAGGAGTTGAAAGACCTTTGGTGGGTATAACGATATAAAGATTAAGTGTTGATTTTTTGCGTCATTATCATATCTTGTTTTAAATCTACATATGCTCTTACGGACTACGGTTACTTATGTCTAATACTGCCAAGCGAACTTATACACTCGTATACGATAGGATAAGCTGAAAATTACGCAGCAATATATTACGTGTACAACAATGCATCAAGGACACTTTTGCTGTATTACAATAATATATTTATCAATTTTAATATTTTCAGACGTTCGTTGTCAATATAATTGACACAAATAACCATGCGCCAGTTTTCATACCAACGGATAATTTTAATTTTCCTCTGGCATTACCCGTACCAGCAGATTATATGGTTTCGGGCTGTGATTATTTGGTTGTACGAGACATAGATCTCACTACCACAGCAATTGACTTTCGGATCGATGACAACCCGAATTTCGAAATCGTATTCGCTCGCCAGATTCAACCGAAGGAATTCGGCGCTTACGTAAAAACGAAGACGTTATTAAGATTCATACCTGAACCTGTATCGCTTGATATTAGTGCCACGGTACGTCAACTACACATTACCTTTGCTTTAGAACCACTTTTTAAATTACTTTTATAAGTTTTAGATATAATGATACAGTACTACAAACGTAGACTGCCTCGTTGGAGGTGGTGCTAAGCCTAACACTTCTGGGACTACAGGCGCAATGAACGCAGCGACTATCACTAAAGATCGTGTGGTGCGATTCTATTCTTTATAAATACTGCATTACTTGGGTGATTGGAAAGTTTTTATTTTACGTATACGGGTCATACTAATATTTACCGGTCACTGTATGACCTAAGGTCAATTGGCAAAATGTCATTTGGACATTAGAAATAAATGTGTAGCTTACTTGTATCGACCAAAGTCGCTAGCATACCTCCATGCTACATTTTACAAATTGCAAATCAATGCAAGCAATAGGTACTTCGCGAGAGTTTCGACATGCTTCTGTCACATTCATATATGTTATGTCTGTACATTCATTTATGTTATACGGCCCATAGAATAAATGAGGCAATGCTATTGCATGGTCCAACCTACCAAGTTAGAGATATTTGGCGTAATTCGTGATCAGTCGAAATTTCAAGTTTCAAAAAAAAAAGACAACAATACTTTTATAGTACTAATATAATATTCGTTAACAAATCAGGACGTAGATGGCACTCTCGACGAACCTCTCACAACTAAGGCAACAGTCAATATCTTAGTAGACAATGAATCCGGATTACCGGATGAACTGATTTTCTCGGAAGCCTTTTATGAAGCGGATTACACGGAAGAGCACGCTGTTGTTCTACAGAAACAGATAAGCTTGCGGTCAGGATACGACGACCAAGTTACATTTGATTTGGAAGGAGGTACTTTTAAACGATCCATGGATTTTATATATATTATTTCAAAATAATGAAAAATATTTAAGTTTTTTCTAGTATTTACCGATAGTTTGTGCTTGACTAATGTTATACTCTAAGTATATACCTGTTATGCTTTTACGACTGAACCGTCGTAAGTTTGGATGAAATGTAATACTTATCGCTGTGATGATATTATTTATAGCTGTCTTTCCTTTAACTAACAAATGTAGAATAACCTTAGAAAATATTTTATAACAATCTCTACTGCTTTATTAAAATCTACGAACTCACAATCCTAATTTTGTCTACCAAATTATAAAGTACTTTAGCCATTTTTGCTTCCGCACTGTGAAACAGATGGATGAAGAGCAATATGAAATAAAACTAACCCGCACTTGGCCAGCGTGGTAGACTACGGCCTTAACCCTCTCAATATGTGAGGAGACCCATATTCCAACAGTGGAATTACAATGGGTCGATTATTTTATGAAATAAAAGTTCCAAACAAAATGATTGCCCATAAATTCTTTGCTTGAACATAGATTTCGTAAGTCAAATAAGCTCATGCATATGACGAGATATTATATTTACATAGGACCACATAAATCCAAAATTATATTAATATTCCAGTGTACGCCAAGAACTTCGAATTAGTTGTCAACGGCAACAGTGTTTCGTTGGCCGTTATATCTCCTCTGCCGGAAGATATTCATGATCCGCAAATAATACTTGTTGTCATAGCTGAACGAAAGCTTACCAGTGGCGGTGTCGCTACGCTTGTAATACACCTACCTGAAGGTAAATATATTTTCTGTTAAAAAAATGGCCGCCAATGATACACGTGTACCTTTCCTGTATTGAGTAGTTAAGTCTAAGAACCTGACTGTAAAAGCAATGAATCCTATATGTTAATACTCGATGTCAAATCTAAAGGAAGCTTTACGGATGTGGATTACATACACTTGTATGATAATATTTGTCCGTGAAGGTAAATACACTTTTTCATGCCACTACAGCGGTTTCCATTTAAAGAGCAAAACGGAAAGTGCCTAATTTCCTCCTAAACGGATTACTTATTTCATTTTGTTGGCTTAAAAGTGTCTTCTTATATAACTTTCTTAATTTGTTTTTCCAGGGATCGATGTAAAATTTGAATCGCCTCTTTATGAAGGCCAAATTGAAGACAATGTGTTGAGAGCCCCAGAATTAGAATTAAGCCAAGGATTCGAAGAGGGTATCGACATTGGGATTGTCAGTGGTAAGTTACATGATTTATAACATCTAATTCAGAATAATTCGTGTTCATGTTCATAGTATATTAATTAATACGTAACCTACCATAATTACATACAGTTTTTTTTAGAATACTCTACTTATTACACACAGTAGTATTCGATTAACAAAAAGCAATAGTGAAATGTTATTGAAAACCACAAAGACAGAATAGAAAAGTTCACTTTTAAAATTTGAGGCGATATAACAGTATTCTACGGGATAACGCCTGATGATTTATGAAACTCAATTCAGGCCACACGTAGTCTATTGCCTCGATCTATGTGCAGGCATTCCTTACTGTCATGTTTCTTCGTTTCACTAATCATTAGCGCGCCATACGACATCTTAAGGACTGTGGAATAGTCTAGTCATTCAGTTTAAACAACACCCTCACTTTCATTCATACTCAATTGATTTTCTAAAATATATCCGCTAGTATAATAATAACAAAGATTCAATAAGAAGCAACAAAAAAGAGCTCAGCACCAAACCCGGCCATAGGTATATTTGGTCGCACTAATAACTCTATATTGTCCATCTGTGACATTTCCGTTAGCGACAGTGACCCCTTACTATAAGGTAATAAGAGATTATATGAGCGCTTAATCCGATAAGGTTTATAATATAATACATTAAAAAGCCATGCACACTAAAATTAACTGGAACACAAAAAAATAATTGTAAACCATTATATTCCTCATCATCAGTCCGTATCCATCCTCTACTTACACATCGACTTATCCAACGGCACGCTACTATGTTAGATCTTCAGCTCTTCATATTTAACCATTGCCAGCTACTTCGCGTATACTGAAAGCGTCCTACTCTACGTTTGCCAAGTAGTCGTCTCCACTCCAGAAGACATATACTCCAACGGTTATCTTTTCTGCGACGGATGTGATATTATTATTACCAATTTAGCTTGTTCATACTTTGGGTTATGTTGATAATTTTAATTAAAAAACACACTGTTAAAATTTACATTTTAAAATGCCGTTGCTGTTGGGAAGTTGATGCCAGATATGTATATTATTCTAAAAAGAATGAAACCAAATCAATTTTCTTTTTAGGTCACCTATTATACACCACACATTCTGTCCATAAGTTTTGGATCTTATATTAAGTATTATTTATAGTAACCGTTTTTGTTATACCATTAGAGCTATACCGATGGCGTGATACGGCGTGATTGAGGGAATCGGTAATATAATATCTATGCATTTTACATTATTCTTTCAGAATACGCAACCTACTTCTCAACAAGTAGACAAGGAAATAAGATCACATTGTCCATGGACCCTCTGTCCACAGCAGTGATCCGAGCGAACAACATTATCAGCTTGCAGGTAGTTGCGTCAACAAGCCGGAGTACAGCTACTGCTGTAGTCAACCTCGAAATAATAAAGAACGATTACATTAGTCCGTCTTTTGAAAAAAATATATATATCGGAAATTACGATCCAGAAAAT
Organism: Microceris scylla; assembly: GCA_018245595.1. Classification (NCBI taxonomy): domain Eukaryota; kingdom Metazoa; phylum Arthropoda; class Insecta; order Lepidoptera; family Hesperiidae; genus Microceris; species Microceris scylla. The sequence continues at coordinate 12,712 of DWDT01000849.1, forward strand.
GGCCTCGCTCTCGAACCTATCGTGTTAATTCAGGGATACGATGATACTACTGAAGTCACTCTACAGGGAGGTGAGAAATTTGTTTTTATTATTACAACCCAATAACACTTACATTGTAATGTAACCACTTCGGAGTTTCCAAAGGTAGAAAGGTGCAGGTGACGGTAGTTAACTGCTGTTGGGTGCCGATTTGTGGGTTCTCTGTGTTACGATTAATTCGTTTTAACTCCAAACAGCTCTAAGGTTTTCTCGGAGAAATGAAGGCGAACCATTACCAACCACCAAGGTGTATTAAACTAATCTCAAGAAGTATAATGTAAAAAATAATGTAAAACAGTTATGAAATAAAAATGTGAACAAGGAGTCATACGTTTATTTAATAACATTATTTCAGATCTTGCTATTTACTTTGAAAAGGAGCGACAGGGCTCTGTAATCAACTTGAGAGCGTCGTTTCCGCCGGAAATCTGGCCGGAAGGCAACATACTGATATCTGTAAAGGCCACTAAGCCAAGAACCGTCGGCGCTAATACTGCAGTGCAAATAAATCTACCCGCAGGTAAGTACTTTATATCCACTTGGAAATGGCGATTTAAGTTAAAAGCAATTTCGTTTAATACAGTTTGTTGTACAAAATTACATCATTTAGATTCAAAGGCAGGAATCTGCACTTACTGCTACTTACTGCTGCAATTTTATTCCAACAGTGGAATTATAATATATTATGGATCGATTATCATCATCATCAATCTGCACTTGGAGGTACTCGTAATTGTGATAATTAAAAGAAAGATTTTTTAATGTTTTTGGGGGCATACAGTAACAAAAATACTGACTGCATAAATCTTCTATTGAATGAAGGATACTTTCCACAGAACTTAAAGATTGCTAAGATTACTCCAATTTATAAAAACAGTACTGAAACAGACCCTGGAAATCATAAACCAGTCTCAGTGCTGCCGGTTCTATCCAATATTCTAGAAAAAATTATATCATATTATATTGATGATGATGATGATGATGATGATGAAGGTCAGTACGGCTTTCGAAAGAGATCAAATACACTTAACGCTTGTACAGATCTGATAAGTACCATTAAGACACATATCGGTAAAAAACCAGCACTCAGTGTATTTGTCGAGCTGAAAAAAGCCTTCCATACCGTCAGCATACTCTTGGTCAAAAAATTAAAACACATTGGTATAACTGGAATGGCATATAAAATTTTGCAATCGTATTTCGAAAATAGGAATGAAATTGTAAAAATAGGCAAATGGGAAAGTACCATGGAACATGGATGAACATGGAACATTACAAGAAGTATGCTCAAAAAATATTTAGGACTAATGCTGGACAGCAAGCCGACATGGAAGAAACACATACAGCACATAAGAAAAAAACTTGTGTCTCCAGTAGGATCATTGTGTAATATCACAAGATGCTTTCCGCAAAAAGCTCGTCTCCTTATTTATAACTCCTTAGTGAAGCCACATTTGCTGTACCTGAGTGAAGTTTGGGGAAGTGCTGCTAAAACTAACTTAAAGCCTATTCAAATATTACAAAATAAATTAGTAAAAATCTTATATGGTTACAACTATTTCATCATCATCATCATCATCAGCCTATTCCCGTCCACTGCTGGACATAGCCTTCTCCAATAGCACGTCACTGAGCTCGATCTTCTGCTCTTCGCATCCAACAACTATGTAACAGCATCAAAAACTGTTTATGAAAAAACAAAACTCCTGACCATTAACCAACTTTATACATATAATACATGCATTCTCATATATAAAATGATTCATAAACTTACGCACTCTCATATAACATTAAAATCTCAAATAAACAGATATGCCTCGCGGCGGTCTAACCATCTAGTATTACCCCGGATAAGAACTGAGTCAGGTAGAAGTAATATAACAAACTGCCAAAATATGTGAAAGATGCGACTTCGCTTAATATTTTCAAAAAAAATTACTTCAATATGTTTATTCCAAAATTCCTCAATTTAAGGACTAATAATAATTGACAATGTTTAATTTTTTTTATTTACAAGCTTGTACTTATACCACAGCCTAATACGCAAAGTAGTGAACTCGCATCTTATTCAAACCAGCAGAAGTGTTAAAAATATTTACAACAATCCGCACCGGGACTGTCATGTATCTATCACATTTTATATTGTTCTCATGTATGTGACGATTGTCTTTATGAGAAATAGTTCTTTAAACCTAAAATATTACAATTATTTACATTAGAGACATGAAAATTTTATTATGACATGGACTTTGGTATTTATCCGGTAGTATTGCTAAAATTTGAGGCTTAATTTTGCGGATTGCCGGATATGATCCAAAATACCAAGGAATGCCGTTTTTGATCCCAAGTAACTGACAGATCACCGTGTTCGATTGTAACGAAAAGTTGATGGATTCAAGGGTGTCAAAAATAGGTTTAATTATATCAACCTCTCAATTAGTAAAAATTAACTGTCATAGCTGATATAGTAGGTTGTCGCATCAGAAACGTGTAATTTGATCGTAGCCATATTTTATTGTTATTTTCGCACGTAATCCTTGGAGTTTGATATTTGTTTTTAATTTATTCAATTTCAATATTTTATCACCCTAGTAAAATGTAAATCAATTAATTTAGTGACACGAAAAAACGACTCTAGACCGATAAATGGTCCATCTATGTTTCATCATTAACTAAATTAAGTCATAATATAAAGCAGTGATAGCCTAGTGGATTAATACTTGCCAATTGTTAATATCTCTTATTAATATCACATACTGTAACGGTAAAAAAACAGTGTTAAAAAATCTGCAAACCCTGGAATTTTCTTCAAAAAATGTTGAATATGGCGTTTGGAGGTTAAGTCTGCCAACTCGCACTTTGCTAAGCGTGACAGATTATGGACTTAACTTTGTCACTGAGAGAGGGACCCGCGTCCATCAGTAACACGATAAAACGGTTGAACGAAAAAAAACATAAATATGCATAAGTCATTGGTATCATCGAATGCTTCCTCGCAACAGTTTTCTTCTTCAGAAGAAACAATCACTCACTCTTGTGTCTCTAATATGGTATTATAAAAATTTGGGAAGGCAATATTCACCCAGTCAATTCAGACAAAAATGAACAATTTTTTGGATAATTGACAGTCCTGTTGCATATATTTACTTGAGCGGCTTCACAATTTACCTTTAGAACTTTCAGGGTATTTCTGCCGGTATTCACCAAATTTATTATTTACCGACATAGGATGACTATCCATCTTTAGAAATCTGTGAGAGTTGTAAAACTTTTACCGCGAAAAGAAATATAAAGCAGCAATTAGCAGAGTAACCATTATATGCAAAGTGGCGTTATTAAACCACGTGATCAATTCGACGGTTGTGATTGGTTGGTGGAATCAGATTGCCGGGTTTGATTGTCACCTATCAAAAATTGCGGAATTTAAAAAAAAAAACGATATTTTAAAATCGATTATAATGCCTTTTAAAGTTTCTAATAATAAAAGAAGCACACAGCAAGAAATAGTTGTCGTAAATGACATCTTAAAATATTTCCTTTCTCAATGATACATTTAGACCATCTAGAAATATCTCGTGAGTAACAATAACTTAAATTATTAGTGCTTTTGAAACTTAAAATTTCGAAATCAGGCCTTGGTAACGTAATATGTGTCTGTTGCATACGTACTCTCTATTTCGTTATATCTTAGAACGAAAATTCACCGCATTAGTAAATAGAGAAACCACAGTAGGGTTTTCGTTGTCACTCAAGAACAAAACACAAAGTCTTTCCAAAATACCTTTTAATTTAAACTAAGGTTTAAAATAATATTTTAAGCCATAAACGGACCTAAGTGGCGGTGGCTCTTGTACTGTAACCTTGACAGAAAATTCCTTTGTTTTCGATATTTTTATTCTCGACACTTTGTTAAGGCCATAGTCTACCACGCTGGCCAAGTGCGGGTTGGCATACTTCACACACCTTAGAAAATATTTTTTTTATTAATTCTAAGGTGTGTGCAGATTTCCTCGCTGTTTTCCTTCACCGTTAGCAAGTGATAATTAAGTTTAAAACGAACTTTTGTAAAGAGGTGCACGCCATGGATTTGAACCAAGCACCCCCGGAGTGAGAGGATGAATTCTTAACCACTAGGCTATCACTGCTATAGCTCTAACTGCTATATCTCTTTAGATTTTGTTAAACGGTGATATTACTACGTATATTGTGTTATTACTTTTACACTACAGTCTAACTAGGTCTCGTTACTTCATTAGCATCAACGTGTTAAGAAATGTTTCTTTTTCCAAAAATGTTATAGACTTTTTGCTTATCAATAATACTGACTTCATATAATTTGTTAAAACATTTAATCGTAAATAACTTTTATTAGTTCAGTTTTTCCTAAATGCTAGAAAACAGATTTTCGTTTTTATAGCAAGAGAATAGTAACTTATATGTAATTATACAAAAGCGACACAGATACAGATCGATGTAGAAGAATTAAACAATCAAATTATATTCACCAACGTTTCCAAAGCTGACACCTTCCACTGATTTTATTAAGTACAGATTTTTTAAAATATAAAAGTAGTTTACTTTTTACTGTCTCTTCAACAGAACCATCAGAAACTTTTGACAAAGTCTTGTACAGTGGAGATATTACAATCGGTAGAGTTACCCATGAGAGAATTTCAATTTCGGGATTTGATGGATCCAGCATCGAAGTTTCGGGTGGTAAGTACTACCAAGTGCTCTCATATTGCCCAATATCTTTTGTAGTTTGTTAATATAACGATTATTGTAAACTATATTAACTTTATAATAATCGTTTATCAGGAGGCAGCTGTAATATTTCTGTTTGTGGGTTGAAATATTTCAAAAGTAGAAACACCTGTGGTATATGTTACTATAATTTGCATATTCGACCGTAGTTGGAAATTTAAGTACCGCTGTTGCAGATCTCGCAGACTTATTCGAAGCAAGTCTTTCGAATGGCGTAGTTGAGGTAGCAATCAAACCATCGGCATCACTACCTCAGGTAGCAAATATTGCGTTACAGTTACGAGCAGGTGATGCAAGAGCTGTTCTGCTTTTGATTAATCACGACGTAGGTAAGGGCTTTTCATTATTACTTTTTTCTTTTTATATTTAGCCTAGCAAATGGGCGTACGGGCCACCTGCTGGTAAATGGACACCGTGGCCTATGGTCACTGCCAACAACCGGGGAGTCGCCAATGCTGATTGCCAAGACCAGCTGAAGACTATTCTTTATTTCCTAGATTTAGTGAACCGCATCTGGAGACATAAAGATGCTAAGGATAATGTTATTTGATCTTTCCTTAATATCGTATCGTACATCTTAGCGCGTAAACGGAATAATGATTTCTCCGAATGAATATGCGTGTTGGATTTTGTTGTGCACTGAGCTATTTCACATTACGTTTCATTAACAGGTGGCATCCTGAAATATGCTCATGAACACGTTTAATAACTTTCAGACGATCCCTCCGATCCATCAGTGAATTTCGACGAAGTCTTGTACAATGGAAATATCAGACTCGGTA
>DWDT01000850.1:0-18292 GCA_018245595.1 Microceris scylla
AAGAAAAAGTGCAGCTAGTGATTAGAGGATGTAAAACGAGTTTTAAAAAGTTTGAAGTTTTTCAAGCACGGTATTTTAAATAATTTTATAAACATTAAATTATTTTTAAACAATTATTTTAATCGTAATTATAATATATAACACAACTGCTTAGCATTATTAAAATTAAATTATGACACATTGTTAATGTTACAATTAAAGGAAAACGCTATAGCTTTCAGCTTGAAATCATTAGGACAATGTACAAATTGACAATTGAAATAAAATAAACTACTATAATATAAATTATGAAACAATAAATTAGGAACATAATTTAACTAAAGTGTAGACAAGTCTATGGAAAAATCTATTTTCTATTTTAAATACACTAACAAAAATCTACTAGCTTTATTTGAGTTTGTCCGCATGTCCTACAAGAAATTGTTGTCTTCATTGAATTTCCTATGAGATGGTTCAAGACCCTCGACTCACCCAAGTACTAAGCAAATTAGAGCATATAAATATTATTGTATAATAACTAGACAGAACTAAGCCGTTTAGCGAACGTGCGAACGGACATACATAATATTCAAAAGTGAAGCAAGTATTCAATACAAAACCATACATTCCGATACACTAGATACACATCGAAGATAATAATAAAACAATGACATATAATACAAACATTGTATTGTATAATTCGTTCGTTTCGTATCATTCGTTTATTGGCTACTTAAAAGTTAAATAATATCTACGTACAAATCGAGTACATATTTCAACAATACAAAGATCGATGGACTTCCATACCACACAGACAGACAACCCCCCAAAATTGGTGTTAGAAACCTTGAAACTGGCAGTACATAACGATTTTTATACGTCCATTATCTATTTTGTTATGTAGAGAAAATTCAGATTATGTGATAACGATTACAATCGCGTAGATATAAACAGATAAAATGCATATTTTCGTCATACTTATTAAAATTAATTTCATAAAATTCGCTATCAAATACGTACACTATATATATAAATACAAATATGTAATAATACACTACGATATAAATAAATATATATTATATATAAAATGTTGGAAGCAAATTACTACTTTCAATCCAGCAGGGTTACAATAATTGTTTTATTTAATGGTTAAAAATTACCTTTACATTTAATTAAATTAAATTAATAGCGCCTAATTTTACGAATATCAAAAATTGTGATCATATTAATAATATAAATTGAAATATTAGTCAGATATAGAATTAATAAGTTATTTTATTAGATATTAGTTTGACGAATATGAAAGAATTGTGATCTGACTAAACCTCAGATATTAATAGAAATTCAAAGGAAGGTTTATTTTTTATAAATATACCTTAATTTTATAAATATTGTTTACTACAAGAAAGAATTATTTTATATAAGTTTGGGTAATTAAATTAGAGCTCTGTTGATTGCCATGTTATACAAAGACAGTCTATCTGGAGTATCGTGAAATTTGGAATACACCTCTAAAGGATGTTACTTAGTAGTGTATTATTTATTGCAAAACATTATATTTTAATGCAAAGTAAACATTAAATATAACATCGAAAGAAAATACAAAACAAAACAATATTACAACCCTCACTGAACAATAGCTGTTACAAATTTAAAATAAAAACATCTAGCGTATGAAAAATTAGAAAAAAAATTCAAATTTCCAACAAGTTATAATATCTAAGTGATATGCAATATTATATTTTAGGCAGGCTCGTTTTACTAAAAATAAACTTTATGTACAGAGAATAATGATTTACTAAGAAAGCAATAAATTATATTAAAATTTACGAGTATCTATCAATTATATGTGTGTGTTAGTTATAATCAGGAGTAAAATTGTCAGTTTATTTTCGTCATTATTACGAAAACTAAAAAACCATGAGATAATATTAATGTATTACAGAAATAAAAACAAGGATGATTAAATGTAGATAGATGCATATCTTAGTAAAACGTTATTCTTTTGCGAAATAACCGAAGCAAGCTACAGCGAAACTTATAAAAGTATAACATAGCTATAAAAACGTAGGTATTTATACAATATTGCCTATGCTATTCTAAAAACAATAGAATAATAATTATAATAAGATGACACAATCAATGTTTTTTTGCCATTTTTATCACATTATGTAAATTAATCCGCCTTTGGCGCATATAAAACAAACAAAATATTAATTATTATTACACACAGGTTTTCGTTCCGAGTGTTAGTACGAAGTTTTATGAATGAAATAAATTTTTATTTCAAAATAAGATTTCATCACAATTACAAAAAAATATTAATATTTTATACTATACCTTTGTAATTAGAGTTTCAGACATTTACTTACATTCACGTTAAGTATTTATACAATTATTAATGTTGTATTGGATTTGTAACTGTCAATATAACAACATATAAACTTCGTGAAAACACCGTCAGTTCAAACCTGTTAAGTCCAAATCGCAGCCGAATACGAACATTTCAATTTTATTCAAACCTCGTCCTTTACACTCTCCGTACCTTTTAAACTTTTCTAGTCATAATACTTAGCTGTACTTACTAAATACGATTTTAAAATGTGTGAACAAGCTTCTTAATATAATAATAATAATAAAAAGTATTAGTTAAACTTTTAATTTTAAATTCTATGTATAGATTTCAAGATTTTCTTTTTTATTTTTCATATATATGTATATAATATATATTTAATTAGTAATTTTCTAACTATAACTAACTCTAGTGCACTATGTTATAGCAGTGGTCAATACTAAGGCTCGCCGTGAAATATGTGCTCCCAAATATTTTCAAAAAATATATATATGTATGCTAAAATAATGATTTGAAAAACATGAACAGAAAAATTGAAACGGAAACGAAACGTTATAACGATTCCATTACATACTAAAACTTTATACAATTAAAAATTACAGTAGAGTCATAACAAAATATACTAACATCTTGTGGTATGACCAAAATATATCATTTTTCCATTTAATAGCAGTTCACACGCATTCCGTATATTTATTATCATTATATTGAGATTTTCAAAAATTAGAATGGTTAGGAGCACATATTACGGTCGCACTAAGAAGCGTTCTATATTTTCAACTGTTTGTGACGATCGCGTGGATAATAAAATACTCTCTTCCTATAAATTGGGAGTAATTTTTTACCACAAAAATATTATTGCTTTCAGAGGTTCGGCGTTACCTTTAAAAATATTCTTTTTTTCTTTTTTTTAATTCCATGTTTTTCGTCTTTTTTTACTCACCTTTCTTTAAATTTATTATATCATCGGCGCTCCGGAAGCAATCGTGCACACTATCCAAAAATATATATACATGACCACTAGCTAAACGAACTATCCATTTGAAAAAAAAACGAGAGAATTTTCGTGGAAAATTAATACATCAAAACTTTTGGCGCAATACATTTCGAAATACTGATTTCGTACTCGCCAACACTACGTATACATATATAAATATAACATCTTAAAATTAGCAATCCAAAAATATAAAATGTACATGTTGCATACGTGCGCCCTCAGGTGCCCCGTGCCTTGCAAGCGAAACACGTCTTCCACTACACATACGTTCAATCTCGACAATGTCTATTTTCGCTTGTAACTGTAATGCGACCTTTGCCATTATGCAACCAGAGGGTGCAAAAGCCGCCACAACTGGACGGTTATTCTCGAACTTCGTCGCGTTACATTCATTATTTTCCTCTTTCAACTACCGGTTCACGATTAGCGACTTCCAGACATCCAATCCTCTACGCTATTTCTATCGATCGACATCATCAACACTCGACATAAGATTTTGACTTATTATTAAAATTTCTGAATCGCAAAAAGTCCTATCAAACGCTATATATTTGGATATCGAAGTTGCTAATAGCATTCCGGTTTCACTTTACATAATGACAACTCTGGGCCTTTCATATGTTTAGAAGTAATTTAGTGTGGAATGCAGGAATCGAACAGAAAAAGAAGACATACAGTAAAAAGGAAAACAATCTAAACAATAAATAAAGTGAACCAATGCCAACCATGTCTGATCTTGATGTGGAATTTAGTAAAGTAGTCGAACAAACATATGTGTCATTCAAAGTAAGTGAAGATTCTGATCCACGGCCCTGCACAAGCAAAGCAATCTTAGTCGTTCGAAACTTTTTGCTTTATAAAAATACGAATCGAAAATATCTCGACGGCAGCTCGTCGTCTTATGGTTAAGCTATGATTACTCCTATCTTAAACTATGAACTATATGTCTACGTTAAAATATCAGAGAATTCAGAAAAAGGGAATATTTAGGTAGTTATTTCTATATTTAAGTGGTGCACAACCTTATTTTTTTCATGAACGCTAAATTAGTATGGCAATTAGCATTATCGAGAATCTAAAACAAAAAGTTACCAACTATCTAAAGAACTAAGTTTAGATTGTATTGATAATTTATTAAATATTTCAATAGTTGTTGAAGTAGGAACTAGGGACTGGGGAATTGAAGGTATAAATGATAGCATAATAAAGAAAATTGAAATATTTGTAAACTAAGTGAACAAGTAAATAAATAAAATTAATTTACCGAACTCAACGTTGAAATTTCATAAGATCGAGGTGTACTACAGAAATGTTAGTAGTCCATTGATCGTCTAAAGCTTCAATAGCATAGACTAAAAAGATAATTATAACCTATTTAGGCTGGAATGAAACCTATATGGTAAACTTTAGACCAATAGTAAAACTAATTACTTTTTCTTAATTACGATAAAATCTCAAAATACTCACAGCTCGTCGGGTTTATTGTATTATACGCTAGGTGCATCTACTTTATAAGAACAGTGGCTTTTAATAATTTGAATTTGTACTTAACCTACTTACTTTAAACTCCACCGTGGAAATCATGAAAAATCAATTTTCATGTTGACTCGATCTCAAAACTTGCCAACACAAAAATGAAAAGGAACATAACAAGTTAATTGAAACATGTGTCAAATGTTATGCAATTCCGTTGAACTGCGACAGTCGAAAATAATATCTCAATGAAATATATGAATTTAGAAAAGAGATTGCCAATATTACTGATAATCTAGGTAAATTACTTTACATCCAATTTAGAGATTTCAAAAATATGATTCCAATAAACGCCCTAAACAAACTTCTCAAAAATACGTTATGAAAATATAATACAAATACGATAAAATTTATACTAAATATAACCCTGTCTATGACCTGAAGAGTTTAACAAAAACAAGAATTAAATCCAAACTCTGAACAAGTCACCTCTAAATAAATAAACATAACGACAAGAGATAATGGAACCAAATATGGGGAGAGAAGAGATTGAATAAGAAAGACAAATTATACATAACAAATCAAATAATGAGAGGAAATAGGAATGTTATTGTAGAAACAATGTTTAATTTCAATAGCGAAGGCCTGAGTTATCTCACAACTCCGAGAAACCTGTGTCAGGTAAGTATTTTTGTATTTGATTTTGGTTTATTAATGAAGATGTGACGTATGCAATTATTTATCCGAGAATGATAAAGTAAGGCAGTAGTTATGTTGACTGTATACATTTTGAAAACTATAGCTTCTAAGTATACGTGATCAACTACGAATAAATTTTAATGGAAGTCCTAACAATTAAACATTAGCAACTCAAGTAACTTCTACGCTTTAAATTTGTCAGGTCCTATTTTCAAAGCAATATCAATCCATTATCCACGCGTTTTGATCGAAAACCTTTTTTCCTTTAATTTGAGTGCTTCCTTTTATAACGATACAAAATAACCATTACACGCTGATGTATGACGTATATACTAGATTCGAATATATCGAAACATGTGTATATGTACATAATATTATTACCGCCAATATTTACAACATTGACAATCATAAATGTTATTTCTTGTAATGCATTATTTATGAAACTATAGCGTCCATTCCCAATATGTGTTAATCCAGTCTACGTTCCAATGTTTAAGGACTTTCATGCTTCCAAAGAATTACATCTCATTTTACAGCACTCATCTATGTATATCATCAACACCCCTGACATTGTCATCTATATTTTACCTTAAAATAATCTGCAGTATCTAAGGCATCGCATCGCATTGCCTATACTTAGCAGCCACAGACAATTAACGAGCTACTTTTAACTATAGACTTGTAGATATTTGAAATGGATATCATTAAAATTGAACTCTAATTGAATACAGATATTATTGTAACCTGGTTTTGCTAATCATCCAGTACATTCTGCTACGGTGTTTTTAGGTCACATTTTAAACAAAAGCTCAAGTAATAGATCTTCATCGGCATTCATTGGTGATTCGGGTGCTAAGTAGTCAATGATCCTGAAAATAATATAGATTTACAAAATCTGCCTCTCCGTTGCTTCTACTATTAAGTAACAGTTAGAAAAATGATAAAGATACATTCGAAATTATTAATGAGCCGTTGTAAAAACGTCTTTGTGTAAAAATACGAAATAAAATGGCGAAATAAAAAGTCCTCGCGAGCCTCTATAAAAAGTGAACGTCGTCGAATGTTTCAATTGCAATATAGAAGTTATTTTAGAATATTTCATTTACAATATAGAAGTCAATTTGAAATTAATGAAAATTTACCGATTAGGCGTGGGTTGAGTATTGATGGTGAGCAGCGACGAGCTTTGGCGGGCACCCGGGTACAGCCGGGCCACCTTCGCGTTTTCGGCTCGCGCGCTCTGCAATCTGTGCGAAAAAACGGGAGAAAAAGAGAAGTTAATGAAATAAAATATTTAAAATTACGTAACTATAGAGTATTTCCAAATTAATGAATTCCATTTTCATATCATTTCACAGTTATTTAATGTAGAAGAACGGAATGTAACTATTATACTATATGGATGGGTCCGTTGTATTGTAACTTACGTTGGTTGAAAATTCCTCCCAAGTACTAGCAGCGAAGAATTAGAAAAGCAGAAAACAGATCAGATTAATATTCAATTTTAAAATTCACTAAAATTTATGACACGTAATACAGATTAAGTTGAAAAGCATTCAGTCGGGATAGATAGAACTCAAGTGTTTTTAAGGAAAAATCTATTTAACACAAACAAAACGGCGAACCGCCTTGAAGGGATTATCAAACCGCCACAAAGAACATAAATAACATCTGGACGATTCAAATCGAAACCGTTTTAATTACGAACGAGCTAAGTAAAGAAACTAAGACGGATTAAAGGGAGGGAAATACTATAGACGGATTGAAATGCGGCTTAATACGTGTATCTAGCCTGAACAGATGAGCTATACGCGATGGTCAACCGTCAATAACTTCTTTATATTAACTTACGGAAATATATAGGTAGTGTACGAGTATAAGCAGATATTTAAAATATAACCGACATTACTAAATTTCATTCAGCGGTTATATTACTGGATTCTAAAATGTATGGTGATTAACTTGCTACAGTTTTGTAAATATCTCTATTATTATAAAACGTGACGAGACTACACCGTTACTTTATCCCGCTAAGACCAGTTAACTTAAGTCAGTCTCGTTTCTCGTTCGTAGTAGACCAAAACCCTTATTTTCCTGAATTATTTTGATATTGGATTAAGAAAAGCCGACTTAGTTGAAGAAAGTGATAAGCCAATGGAATTCTATACAGTCATCTGACTAAACCAACTCCGTCGCAATCTGTAACTTTCTTATTAAAATTCTAACAAACTCTGAGAAGCTAAAAATTTCCATTGCCATTAACTCTCCCTTTCAATCTTTTTGGAGGCTTCATTATAATATTCAACGGTATCGAATAACGTATCAGTGAGGTTTTAAGGGTCGTCTTTTGATGAGCAATCGAAGTTTGTAAATAAAGACGGGATTGCGAAAAAATATGAATGTTTCAACATCTGATATTTCAATGACCTGTGGAATAACATCGTTTATTGGCGTAATTACAATATCCAATCATTACATTTGTTACCTTCTCTTTGGAAATTCGTACTTCTTCTTCGTTTCTTTTAAAATATCCTAATGAAAGATTCAGAACTTTGTACATATATGTATACGTATCAATATCAAACAAATTAGACCTTTTGGCCATTGCTTTATTGATTCCTAGTGAAAAGGCTTGCAAAAACGGGCATTATTAAGACATATTATTAAAAAATATTGTACGTTACGCGTAAAGATGTAATAACATAAATCCCTAAGGACTTATAAATGAGTTCTTGTAATATAAATCCTTCATATTGCTATTAATAAAGAAATGCTTTATTTCAATGAGATACAAACCCGTTTGTTAATTTTTGTAACAGAAATTTATTTCCATTTTTGAATAAAAAACCTTATAATATTTCACAATTCTCGGTAATCGGTTAAATATTCAATCAATGATGAATAATTAATATGACATAATATTTGTAATTAACTTTTTAAATCATGTTAATATTTTAAATAATTTTATAAACAATCCCTAAATACATGTCCCTTATTCAATACATTTTCTCATTTGTTTCACATCTACTTTAGCGATTTTAAAACGTCTGTTGTAACAACAATTTTTAACCTTTGTGCAGTTGTTATGATTTTGGCCATTTTATATTTTGAAATACATTGTTATTATTATTATGTCTTTACACTAGTTCCACTGCGGGATAAGCAGGCAACATTTAATGCCAAATGTCACTATTATTGCAGAACTGAACACTCATCACTCCGTTCATGCTCTGTTACACGTTTCGGATGTTTTGAAATATATCTAATTTTATTGCAGACAAGATCATTCATTTGACACTCTATACCGATCTTTACACCACAATGGTCAACTTGCTCTAACTTTAGATAGAATTTCGTTGGGTCCCTCAACAATTTACCAGCCTAATACATATATATTCTCACTGGTTGTACTATTATGAACCAATTTGAGCTGTATGTTCCCAAGAAGTCAGTTACATGGTTAGATTTGGAATGAAATGAGCGTAATATGTATTGAATTTATGGTTTGTAAAACAAATATTGCTTACTTGATCTTGGACTGCCTCATGAACTGTTGAATCTTCCTTGCTGCCTGGTTTTGACGTCTTTGGGAATATGTTCGCCTGTATAAACAAAGTAAAAGTAATTTACTTACAAATATTTTTTTTATCTACCACATATTCAGGTTAAATGTTGGAGATGATATAAAATGTAATATTATTATAAATTTCACATCCTAACATGTAATATGTTAAGATTTCTTCAAAGAAAAAACCGTTATGGGCCACAACGCATCTGGGAAACTTCATTGGAACTCATTACCGATCTTCTAAAGCTTACTCCATCTATCGTGTACTCGTCCTGGGGGCCCATGATATGGTAGATACTTACTTGACAGGCGTAGCAGCCAGTCGTCGCTCTCGGTGGGTACGGTAACCCCTTTGGATGACGATCGCCGCGGCATGCATTTGTTTCAAGTATGCGAACTGCAATCAAATATTCAGTAAGGAGAACATTCGTAACATGCTTGGCGAATTGTATTTGTTCTTAGTTTTGATGTCTGGGTCTTTTAGCTAACAGAGAGTTGTGGGTTAGTCACTACTAGTTACCACAAAATCTAACAAAATTTTGGCCAATTTACTATCTCGTGATTCCTACTTTCCTCAATTTTTCTCATCCCTTATTTATTTATTTTGTGACAGTGCGTAGGTAATGAGTATCGATTCCTTCAGTGTATAGTTTGTACTTAACGATGAAATTTAAATTATGAAGCCTAAACTTAATATCTGAGATGTTTTTAATAAGCAAAAATAAATGATTAGGTACGGTATGACATTACATTTCTCAAGTTATTTCATTAGACGAATATAAAAATTATCGTTACCTGTTTATATCGCCTATAACAGTTTTGTATAGTAATAGCAGCGGCCGCGGCGCGTCGCTGCAGCTGCCGACCCCGATACTGCCTGTATGCCTTCTGAATCGTAATAGCCGCCGAGTATAGCTCGCGTTGCTCTCGATCTGAAACCACATTGATTATTGAGATATCACGATATCGCAATTAAATGTAACAATATTTTTTCATCTAATACTTCAAGGTATTAGATGAAAATATTGTTACATTTAATTTTACATCGGATCAGCAAGAAAGAAATAAAGAAAGAAAATATATTTGAGGACAATATACATATAGCGCTCCCGAAACAAAACAAACCAATTAACAAATACTTGTGGAGAATATTAACAACCATATAACAAATATCATGACAAAAGAAAACCCATAACCAAGTTCAAAAGTAATTAGCACTAAATTGAAATAAACTAAAAATAACAAGATTTTTTTTTCAACAATTAATTATCCACGAAATGGATGGACTGTGGACATTAGGGCAGCCATGTAGACCAAGACTGAAGAACAATCCATTTTTCCGTAACTACCGTTCAAAGTCAAACTTGAAAAGTTGGTGGTGGCGTTGAGGAACTCTTGTAATGTGGCCGATGAAGTGCATGGCAGCGTCGACCGCGGCGAAGGTGGCGGTGGAGATAAGGCAGATCCTGGAGACACGGAGCCCGAAGAGCAAGGCGTGGAACCACCGCAGTATCTGTAAAAATTTATGTATTAAAACTCATATCCTACAAATATTGATTAGAAAGAGTAATTTAAAACTACTTAATATTGATAGCGAATTTTAATAGCTTTATTCCATAGTAAAAGTTTGTTTAGAAGAAGTGAATAATGTAGGAGACGATCATAAAGAAAGAGGGGAATATTTTTGGAATGTAGAAAAAACGACCGTAAACCACTACGTACTACGACATACAAATATGACAATTGTATAGATAGTAAGTAATTTTAAGCTTTTACACGCCATTTCATGCTTAATGTATTGGGTCATTGAATTTAACCAAAACTTATTTTTCAACTTTTAATACGACGTTAATTTTAAGCTACTTGAACAAGATCAAGACAACATTACAGTTTTACAATGAGTATCTTCATTCTTAAGTAAATTAGATATTTCTGTCATATCTAGTAATGTCGTTTATATATAAATATAACAATGCTTAACTCTTAACATCATGAATATATTAATCATAAATGTAAATATAGTTATTGTCATCATGATGATGATGATGACCATGTAATAAACATAGTTATCGTCAACACAACATAATATTTTACTTTATGTTTGATGATAGAATTCTTTAAAAACAAATTAATAAAATTAATTTTAATTTACAACATAAAATTTTATTCTGCCTGTTTTATTAAGGAACATAACGCCAAATTAAAATATTCTCGGTTCCTGTTTATTATGAATTTTGTTTATCAGGAACATGATGTTAATTATTGTTGTCAA
This sequence comes from Microceris scylla, assembly GCA_018245595.1. NCBI lineage: Eukaryota > Metazoa > Arthropoda > Insecta > Lepidoptera > Hesperiidae > Microceris > Microceris scylla. Next base: position 11,342 of record DWDT01000850.1, read on the forward strand.
TAGTTGAAGAAACAATGACCCTATGTCATCCGACTCACGAAATAGATCTATAAGTGTTATCGCAGAACTCGAAACTGAACTCGGTGTTGAAAGCGGGAGCGTCGTCGAGAAGGGGCGTCATGAGGACGTCCTCGCTGCCGGCTGCTCCGTCGAGCCCGGAGAACAGGGATGAGCTTTCGTTCTGTGTAATATACGAATTAGCTTGTTTAAATCATTATTTCAAATAAAATAAGCATAAAATGCTTTATGATTGTTTAGTTGATGAGCGATGTGACTTGAATAACGAATTAAGTTATTTGTCAAGGATTTTGGTGTTGAAATTTTAAGATGGAAATTTTAAGTATTTTTTAAGTATTTCTTTCTAATAAATATTAAAATGTAAAAATTTGAGTACACTTTCCACGATATTAACATTTCGTTATTCAAGAAAATGTGTTGTTTTGTGTTTCGTGGTGTCACATGCATCTATAAGTTTAGTAGTGACCGCATTTATTTCTGTAAAGTCTGTATTCACGTTGAGAGCAAAATAGACCTAGAGAAATGTACAAGGCCACTAGTATTTATAAGTGGAGAAGATGTCAATGCAACAGTCTACAATGGATTCAGTACTAATGAACCCAGTTAATCATCAGCATAGTACATTCCTTCAATTTTAGTAGAACATCACACAAAGGGCTCTGCAATGGAAGCGGCAATCCCCACCAAAATTAGGTAGATTTTACGAAGAATTCGTTCTGTTTCAGTTTCATATTTTTGAGAGCCAATCTTTCCATAGCTGATTCAGATCCAGCCATCACCATAAAACATTTTGGAAATGTATGCAAACTGCTATTAAAGTCTGCCTTCCTGTACGCTATTTCAATCATGGAAAAAAAATGTAACAATTGGGAAAAACGTAAATACTACTTTTAAGATGTGCCCTGATACACACTGACAGTCTACAGAAAATAATAAAGGCCTTTTAATAAATCCAAGGAGGTCGCTTCCTTCAAATAAATTAGGACGTAATTACACTTTGTATTATTGTAGCATTGTCATCTGCACCTATATATAGAATTGTATAAGTAAAGACACAGATCATGCTATCACTAACACAACACACAACTGACCTTAATTCTCTCCGGCATGGCAGCAATGATCTGCTCGGCCAGCGTGAACACCCGGTCATCCTGCTCCCCTGAAATGGTTTTTGTGAAGTGGAATCTCGTACACACAACAATGCAACATCGAAAACACCAAGCGTTTAAGATATACTGACCCTAGCGTGTCTTCTCCATGTAATCTTTACTTAATCTTTCAGGCTTTATTACATTCGTTTAAAAATTTCGGTTCCGTTTATTTGACATTACGCTATAACCAATATTATTAAACGCAGTTAAATAACTGACTCAATAATTTGGAGAAAGTGGCAACTTCTATTTGAAAGTAATAACAATATTTCAAAGTTGTTATTTACTTTTTAATTTAAAAAATACTGAATAAATAAAATTCAGTATTTGAATCCAAATCAATATTTGAAAAGAACACATCAAATTCGGTCATTAAATATGCTGAGATATTTATAGCCAATAAAGGTCGATCAATTAAGCCCACGACTCCAATTTTATAAATATTTTATACCAAATTCTTACAATTGTCCCCTAACCAATCCAACAAAAGGTGCCATAATCGACAACATCCTGTGCCTTTTTAAAGACCTCAAGCGCCACTTACCTTACGTGGATGACAAAGCAATTATATAAGTGTCTACACATAAAAAGCGGTTACATAATATCGATTCATGCAAGCAATAGAGCCATCATGCAGTGTCAGTTGTCACGTATTCGTGTCTATACTGTTTCTATATGTTTTCGTTTTACCAACGTTGCTCTGAGGTGTACTGGAATTGAGTTTACCACTTGGTACTGTTGTGTCTGATATAGTGGAGGTGGATAGACCAATACGAACCATTGAAAGCGACATCGAAGGACAACATCAAACAAGTCAAACCGAATAATCTATACATTGTTATTAATGAGTTTTTGTAAACTTCTTAATAGAGCACAGACACAAAAACACTTTTAATTTGTAACAAAATGTTAATACTATTCGGTTTGACTTTAAGGTAACTACTAACATCAACACCAGGGGATCTCCGCTCGACTTTGGATACAGAATTACAGAAGAATCTACAAGTGGTCTACCTATAGCAATGACGTTCAGGGCTAAACTGGCGACAGAGAAGGACAGATATATAGACGACATTTGTTAGAAGAAGAACGACGGCCAGAGCGGCCATGCAACTACTACATTCACAACATCGATAGACACTCGAGCGGAGGAAGGGCTGCGACTTGAAATGGTATAGACCAGTTTTTGCTTTTTTTTTGCATACAAGATTAATTTTTTGGAGAATTTATTGGTATTCTTTGAATCTACGTTATTTTATAGCATATTTGTAATTTAGTATCTCCGAATCAAAATATACGGTTTTTGGCTTCAAATTTACAATATTTTTTTTTTAATTATACATAGCATTTCATTATTTTGATAATTTCTTCTTTCTTAATACTTCAATTGCGGATTTCGATTTTAAAACAATTAGACGTTTCTATGAATGCTTTCTTCAATTTCAAAACTGTTTTAAATTTCTATATATATTTATATGAATTAAAACCTTGACATGAGCCGAGATTCCCGTGTAACATCTTGTTACGATTTCACGTCCTACTGCTTGCCAATATTCTCATCTGAGGGTCCAATTTCCACAGCAACTTTCAAACTGCTCGCTCGTGGATAATCAGGTAAGATCCAATTCGTCTATACCGTTTCGCGTGTAGCAGCTAACTGACCTGAGCTGGCGGGCGGCGGCGGGGAGGCGGAGGGCGAGGACGCCTCGGAGAGCGCCTCGACGTCAATGAGCGGGCTCGCTGCGCGCCGCGGCGCCGTCTCGCCTGGACAGCCAGGGTCGAGCGCGTCAGCGGGTGAGTGCTTTCTCTTTTTGTTAGGGTAGATTCGAGTTCCTATCTTAATTCTCTTTTTACGGCAATTGCATTCCACTACCTTTACGCTAGTAAATTTAGATTACATAAACGCGATCGGATGAGGTCTTTCTCTTTTTTACTTTATCTCGTTTCCTAAGCTATCCTCGTTGCGTCTTTTTTTGTCCCGTTGTCTATTTTTCTCTTATATTTTTTAAATAAGCTTTAAGTCCATCGATTGATACTGAACATTTTGCAGTTCTTTTAAACGTAAAGAAAGACATTATCATCAAATGATTAAAGCTTGAAGGGCTTTGACTAATATTTTGTTTGTATCCTCGCCTTTGTGCGTTTTATCAATCAAATTATAGACCGTACTGAGAAGGAACTCATCCCGCTTGACCCTGACATTGACCGGTTCCGCTCAGATCTCGCGATAATTAGATACAATAAATCGAAATTTAATTTTCAAACCTCAAAAAATTCAGGCGCCGTGCCGATAAAAATAAATAATCTTCAGCAAATGAAAATTTAACTGACTATGGATGAATGGTATTATGTGTAAAAACTTACAAAGTGCAAGATCCATACGCCGTCCATTTTTAGGGTCTCCAAGACTATCCTCAGAATTATCAGAATCTAATGGTAGTGACATGCTTCTTTCCCATCTGAAATTGTTCAGTGCTTTGTTATAATACGTATATAAACTTATTACTTACAGTACTATCTGTAATATTTGCATGATCTATAACCCCCAATTCCTCTTCCTGCACGCAATCTACTAAGGAATGTCGTTTCCAAAACGCATTATTGTTCATTATTACACGATAAAAATAGTATATGACATGTCACGTATATTACCGTCATTAGCACTATCAACTCTGATAAATCCGTTGTTCAATACGTGATTCCGCTCAGAATAACCATGGAAAGTCTCCCACGCCGATCCAGTCCAGATTGGCAGACATCGCAAATCTTAAAATACCTTACAGAGGTCTTTAATTTGTGTAGGTCTATACTTTAAGCACCACCACCGTCACTCGTCACCAACATAAGTTATAGATTGTAATGGTATTAAAATAAATTAATTCCTGAAGCCATAGTCGTGTGTGACAGATACCGTAAGGTATACGAATTCAATAGGGTAAAATAATCATATCACTTGTTCTATGATAAGTTTCGGCGGCGCTCGTGAATACGTACTACATCCGTTTATTATATGAAAAGGTAGGTAAGTATATATCTACCTTTTCCTTATTTCTTATAATTTTATATAGACACATTATAATATTTTTAGTAACACTATTACACAAACGATTTTAGCATTGATACTGTTTCGAGGTGTGATAGTAATTTTAAAGAAATTTTACCTAGACGAGGAGTTTCCTTCTGACTTATCTATAGCCGAATTGGATCTGAAAGCATCTGCCATATTTATGCCACTATCGATTGATGGTCTTTTAACCAGGTTGCTTTCTAGACTGCCCGCGCGTCCCTTTTGCGATAACCTGAAATATTTGTATGTAATAACACAATTAATTGAAAATTAATCACAACATCACCCACGTGTTAATGTAGTATTTAAATCTGTTTCCGATCTGTGTTAATAATTTCCCAATGATCCTCCGATCCCTTTAACTACCTTTAATAATAACCTCGAAAGTGATAGCAGTAGTCAAATTACGCACATATGTACATACACAATTATTATTGACATGCATTCGTAAAGGCCCGGGACCGTTACATATAATCGTGGCTAACACTAAAATTTCCCGTTGAATCGTTCATTGCACATTGGAACCACGGATACGCTTGCAAGTATACGACAAGATAATACTCACCCGTGGGGCTTGCGAAAGACGCCGTCCCCGGTAGGCGGGTGCAGGCGGTCGAGCAGCGCCGCCAGCGCGTCGCGGCCCGCGCGGCGCGCCGCCGCCGCCGCCGCGCGCGCGCCCGCCTCGCGCCGCGTGCCCGCGCTCCAGCGCGCCAGCACGGCCGCCGTGCGCTCGTGCCCCGCCGCGCACGCCACCATCTCGACACGTACACACCGACCACCTTTTCAATCTTACCTACATCGCTCGTCCCCTTTCACGCTACGAGTATGTCTATTGCCTCACCGAACCGACTACGCCGACTAGTAGTAAAGTATCACTTTGTATCTCTAAATAGAGAGTAGTAGCTGATGTTAATTATTAATTTATTAAAAAAAATTTGAGTAGTTTTGTTTAATTATACATTTTTACATTTACTTGCTCGTATTACTAATATTTATATACGTTTCGAATTATTTTGAAAGAACGGTATAATGTACGGAGAAATTCGAAGAAATTCTTTTTTAGTACACGATTCTCAGGTTCAAAAATTACATTGACGACAGTATCTACTGTTGCAACTAGTGATAAGCTACACGTGTACATTTGTAAATACTTTCTTAAATTAATTAATATTTTTCACTAAGATACAAAATTTATTATATTCATTACACGAAGAGAAATCACGAACCGCATTTTAGCAGTCAAATTCGCAAACCAATAAACTTCAAAGGCTAGAATAATAATTTACAATAATTAGGCTTATGGCTGATGATGACATACAGTTTTGCCTTTTCCCTATTATAAAATAAAATTACGTATCGACTGGTATTACCCAAATATAAAAAAAGACTAAATATACATTATTATTTGTTCGTTATCGCTTCCATTAATAAGGTTACCGGGAAGAAATCGCTTTGAACGATAAGGCCGCCTTTAGTACAACCTACTATCAAGCTTTTTCTTTATTTATTTTTGTTCATCATATTTTCATGTACAATAAAGGGTATTACATACTACTGCTACGGTTTCAAATCTTACCAGAGGCGTACAGTTGTCGCTGTCTCTCGCACCCAAATTGACTTCCTTCTCCAACGCCAAGCTTGCATCGTCCTGCTTCCATCTCAGCAGCACAGTCGTAAGCTTTGAATAGCCTAAAGCTGCGGCCAAATGCAAGATAGACGAGTTATCCTCTCCTGGTTCAGTCGTGAACCCCTCAGTAGTTCCAGTAGACCGAGCGCTCATAGATTTGCAAAAGGAGACAAGTCGATCTTCAAATTTTGGATTAGAGTAGAGTTGGACATCTTCAATCTGCAATTGATAAGTAAAAATGCAATATTAGTGTTTTAATTACTTATATAACAATTGAAAGAGTACTTGAGCAAAGATTATTTCAAAAGAATACTCATAATAAACATACGTATCGTAACTGGCAAAGGTGGCAAAGGTTCCCTCTTCACAGTCAAAACACACACACGGGGTATTTTATAGACAAGATAATTTAATAAATCTTGTATATTAAGCGCATGTTCATGTTACATATTATGTAACATGAACATGATTCGTACTGAAATTATTTTGTAAAATATGCTCTCAAGTTCCTTCGATTGTATATGGTACTTTTAGTGTCTGTTTCTTACTTTCCCACTTAAACAGGATTTTAAAATGGCTGCCCATGAACATATTTTGCTATAGATTGATACTTCATTTACACATAACATCTAAAAACAAAAAGTATTACCTGTGTATTCTCATCTATTGGCTCAATTTTTATTTGTAATCGCCCATGTAATCTTTGAAAGCGTTGTAGTAGTGAAAAACGCCGAAAATCCAGGGAAGGTAATGGCGCTGACGCTGGTGATGATGGAGCAGGTGCTGGGCCGGCTTTGTATTCGAACACCACCGTATCGGATACAACTCGACCACCACGGGCTACTTGCAGTGCCGCTAATCCAGCTTCATGAGCTGTAATTTTCAATATAAAGAGCTTAATGATTAAAATTTTCCAGGCAATATTGTTTATTTATTAGTGTTGTTACGTTTTTGTAAACAATTTATTGTAAATACTTGCACACACAAACAATTGACGCTCATATAGGATATTTAACATTACATTAGCTGATTATGTTTTACAGAACTATTAGTCTTGAAAATCAACTTTTTTTTTTCCTATACTTATT
>DWDT01000851.1:0-18288 GCA_018245595.1 Microceris scylla
GGAATACGGGTCTCCTCTCATATTAAGAGGGTTAAGGCCATAGTCTGCCACGCTGGCCAAGTGCGGGTTGGCAGACATTTGGATGTTATTGAAATGAAATTTGACATCCTTGTTGGCGTAGATGTGAGGCTTAAACACTTCCTCCAATAACAGTTCTGCTAGAGGACGATGTATTTTAGTAGAATAAACGATGAATCTCTCTTAGATATTCTTCTAGTGATAGTAACTGCATGACGGTTCGTCCATGCAACGTTACGTAAGACTTACGTTCGAGTTTGGCTTCGAGTTGATCGATGGCATTTAGGATAGCTAAATTAAGTTTTGCTTCTCGCGAAGACAATGTCGACTGATAAAGAAAGAAATACGAGTAATTATCGTAACGCAATAGTAATTATGTGGGTTTCGTCAATCGTGCAGATGTATTGACTGATATGCATATATTGGATGATAGGGGCGTTATATTGGAGGGTAAACAAACCAGTTACTTTTCTGATTATAATAATTCACATATCTTACTCACAATATCTTACTTATCATATCTTACTTACAATATCTTTGTAAATAAAATACAATAACAAATTACGATGCTAAAGATAGACACATTAATACTCAAACGGTTATTGCACAGATAACATATACACAGTAGACACGTGTTGATGAGTAGTCCTACCAAGAAGAACCGTATGTAAAGATAACAATGAAGATATTACAAGACTTAGTAAAGTCTTAAACAGCTGCCACACATGCCCACAAGTGTACCTACGTACACACACAAACATACGTGACAAATGTAACATTTCCCTATCTGAAGAGAATCGTGCGCGAGTGACCTCAGCTGGTAGTGGGTTTGTTAGCCCCATTACTGATAGTGGAATTAGCTCCGTACATAAGCAGTCGGGTTGTTGGTCGTTGCATAATAAACAATGGGAGTTCCAGAGCCGTGCGACTTGCGATTGCGACGGCAAAGGCACGAAAGAAATTATGTATCACGCCTTTCAACTCTGTGAACATGGTCAACGATACAGTCATGAAAGTTCAAAGACGAAAGTAAACATACTGCACGTGCTATTATCACTTCCTAATAAGGTGGGCTGCAGTGCTTGATGTCTGGTCGCGCGGCGCACTCTTATCTATCGACACTTCAATCCAGTATGCGTCGCTCTACTTCCTGAACGTTATCGAGTTGTGCATTCGGTACTCGTAAATATTCTTATCCGAACCAGTACCCAAAATATTAGCTGGGTTCTTCAACTACGAACACTTGAAGAATCTGTTGGGTCCAATGAGACCAAGGGTGTACGACATTTTGAAAAACCTACAGAAAAAAATCGCTCAGCACAAAAACGCAAAAAATATCGACAAAAAAACACAAGTTCATAACAAATACAAGTGGAAGAAGAGCAGCTGGATACTTTGATACTACCAATGATTTCAAACCTCAAATATTCTGAAAAACATTCCATGTACAGTGCCACCACAAATACCGCAAGCGCCGCAGCGATATGACGCATGACGCGTGCCGCAGCCGCACGGTATATATATCTACGATAACGGACATTGCCTTAACGAGGATAATGACTTCCGACCAAGTCCTCGCCCGACCGCTCGAATGTATCGCGCGACGCATGTTGTTTATTTATGTAATCCTAATGACATTTCTGACGAGTCTCGACTGCGTGTGCCACGTGACTTGTCTAAACAAATTCCAATAATCGAACTTTTCAAATACATAATGTCAAAACCTAAAATAAAACGTCATTAGATTAGAAAATTGCATTGAAATTTTAACATATATGTATTACAACAAATCAAAGGACTGCAAATACTTTAATAATATTCAAATGTAGGGAGTATTTAAAAAAAATGAATATTACTGGTATAAATTGTAGCAAAAACTAAAAATTAACTGTAGAAATTAAAGTTTACAAACAATGTTTTCTTAATTTATAATCGGCGCGTGATCCTAATTAAGAATTGCTTTTAACGCATCACCTGTTGTTTCTTCTTTTCTTTCTTCTTTACCTATATAATACTTGCTCTAATTTATACGTGTATAAAAAAATTAAATTCGTCGAAGAAAACTATGTTAAAACAACTAAAATTTTAGCTTATGATGGTAATCTCGCAATTCTGACAATAATAATTTTCAACATTCAACAGCAGATGTACTCACCGCTGCGAATGGATTAAATGCGTGAAATAAGTTTAGTACAGAAACAATTAGATTCACTAATAGTACGTACGCCGAGAATAGCTCAGTTACATAATAAAATGTAACATAAAATAAAAAAAATCATACATCACTACGCTTTAAGCATACGCTTCCTAAAATCCTTCACATTATTTCGACGACGTGATAAATATTAAGAGCGGATGAGATATTAAAGAAGATATGTGCGACGGATACGGAACGCTAAGAGCATAAAGTGCTGAAAAAACTACCAACGATATAAAGAAACGTAAAAAATGCTAAAAGATTTGTAGCTGTAAATGACGAACAAAGCGCAGTTAATGATGCGTCGGTAAATGACCTTGTGATCGAATTAAAACAGCTGACCGCTAACAAGACGCGCGCGCGAGAAACAACGTTACGTTAACTGTTCAGTTATATCCAGTGAATCAGTGTATCAGTGATATCCATCAATAACGAGATACTATTTTTTTAAAACTTGGAACTGTCTGTAGAGTTTCAAAAAGTAATTTCTTTATTAAAATTAAAAGTGATTTGTTGGGTTTTATTTTAGACGTTTAGAACTAAATAATGCAAGAGAAACAATTTAAAGCACAAGTAGAAATTTTATTTTTATTTTCGTTCAATTTAAATAAACACAGCACAAACAAGTGTCAATACTAATTAGGTAAATGATAAAATTGTACTTGAAAGTGATACATACATAGCTTTACATAATTTCATATTTCAAAATTAATTGGACTAAAACAATGTAGGACCATAAAATGTTAATCTGCGATATTGATACCTACGTACCATTAATATTTTTTGTAATGCATTCATAACTTTGTGTATTATCTGCTATATTTACTGTAAAGATAAGCAAAAGGAGGTGATGAAACATGTTTCATAATACCAACGTTACAGTGAAACCGAACTATTCGACATTTTCAACGTTTAGAACAATATGGGTTCTGGCGTAGCTCCCTGCGAACTCCATACATAATGCAACGTGTCGTACAAAGCGTCACGGTTGCTTTCGCTGGAGCAAAGGACGGAGTAGGCGGGCAAGTTTCCATACAGGGCCAGCAACAAACTTGCAACCACAACGTTCAATAAATTCTAGGCCATTTTCTTCCATATCTTTTGACGATAGGGTCTCAAATGCTTCAGCTGAAACGTTAGGATGATCGATTGTATTTTCATTTGAATGCAGAGCGGAGTATTAGGTTGGGCATCATTAGCAAGTTCATTCGTGCACACGATTGTGAAGCAGTGGACCAATATTTCAAACTCGCCGTGCCTAACCAGTTCGTCAATGGACAAGTCCGTAAGGCGAACATGAATATACCAACCACTTATTAGTACGTTCCGTGAGACTTGCTCAACTGTTACAAATAATGACAAGACTGCAGAGTTGATTTATTGGAATTTCTCGCTGGGCTTTCAAATCATAATTGTAACGAACTGAAACATAGAACTACTGACACATTTGAATGCCGTAAAAGTTACACAGTTCTCACCGCAATCAATTAACGTACATTGTAAAGTGAGAAATTTATATAAACGGTAAATTCTGAGAAAATAATTTAGTCGCATTTTGATAAAATACATAAATTAAGGATAGATAAGGTAGACATTTTCATTAATAGAGACCATAAAAATGCATTTAATATTGCAAGAAATATAGGCAAACATTTCTCACGCACTCCGGCACTCCATCTACTGAAATGCATCTGTAAATCCTTCGTAAACAAGTTTCGCCCGGAGCGGTAAGACCAAATTAGAAACCGACACCACCCACTTGTTGGTGCAATGGGGGGCGGCCGTGGGCGATTTAATGAAGCCGCGGTTGCACCGACAACCAGCAATAACCCAATATTTACTGTCCATTGTCTCACTCGGATCTAGTGTTGCAACCACAGCGGCCACATCAGACGCAGCGGCCGCTTTGAAACTAAATTTCATTCATTTATCTCTCCCTCCTCTACATCGACGTCCAACAGTATCCGCGATAATAGTTTGTTTGTCAACAAGTCGGCAGTAAATCTGTTATGATCGGACAATTTAGGTCGTTTAACTTTGCCAATTACAGTCCCGCCTTCGATTCTAGCACGGTGTTTGTGACTATCGCTAATTGCTATTTATAATTGCTTTTGCTAAATGCCTTTACATTATGTAACCATTGAACATCATTATTTCGCTTTTATTTAGTGAAAAATAATAAATTATTACGTCAATGAATATTTAAAGATGTAACTTATTTATGGCAAAAATACATTGCAACATATTTTTTGTTTCATCAATGCAATTTCACGCATGTGATTTTTAATCACTTAATGATATTTTCACAATATTTAATAACAAACATAAAAATATTGGCTTTTGATTTCGAAATAATACACGCTAAATTTATTTCATTCACGATTTTCAAATCGAAAAGGCTTTGATCACAAATAAGCAGAAACTTTGTACAAATTCATTTTATATTAAAAGATTTTTTATTGTTAAAATGTTTTAACCTATAATTTGAATCTTAAGCTATAACAATTTGGTGAAGTTGCTCAGGTTTTCTTTGAGAAACAAAACGATAGAAAATGAAACATTGACCCAGATGATGCACACACGGCGTACATCGCCTCATCAATGTTTCACGCTAACGACCGGCCGCTGTTCCGCACGGCATATGTAACACGACCTGAGAACACATACAGCTTACTCAATCCTCACGTTACACCGACTTTCTGAAACCTATTTATAATTTAATAGTTCGCACTCTAATAATACCCATAAATTTCATCGAATAGATCGCTCGTATTTCTAACGCCCAATCAAGATGAGTGCTATAGAAACTTGTCAACGTGTGTGTTAACGATAAGCGAATCAATTTTAACGGATTATTTATCATAGAGGCATAACTTTATAGTTACAGCGGCGATACAGACAGTGCTTAACGATACGTATCAATATATCAGTCAGGATGACATTTCCTGAACTTAACGGGGAATATTTCGCTGTGGGCGCGCTAATAAAAGTTCAGTGGATCGTCAATCTTGGTGGGATTTTATTGATACAACCAACACGATAGAATAAGGAAGGGTTATATTATATCTACATAATGCGTTATATCTGTTGATATTGGAATATCGGTGTTTCGAGCAATAAAATAAAATAGCACATAAACATCTGATTTCACCGTTGCACCACCCTTTCACGCGGTGTACGGATATATAATTTTAGAACTAGGTAAGTTTCTACCAAATACGTATATTTCTTGGTCGACGGACCGGCTATAAATAAACAAGATATCGGCGCGAGGCACAAAACGGTCAGTTGGAGGCCTTCATGGCTCTCGAATGGCCTGAATGTTGACACAGTGAGGGAAATTCGATCGTTGCGTCTGGGGCTACTCAAATAATATATTAACCGAACAAGTATTAAATTAGAGGCGGGCTCTAATTTCCTTCATATTCCGTATACGATTTATTTAATTGTAATTCGCACCTTTCAAATTGTTTTATATGAAACTGATACGTGAGTTACATTTGAACAATTCCGATATATCAATACGTACTAACAACACATATGAGTCATTTACTGTCGCCTATTGTATTTCAAACAAGCCGAAGTAGACCGCGGTAGGGCAAGCAATAACTTAAACAACACTGTTGAACATAATATACGACTGATTAAACATTCAACAATCAACATTATTTGGTAAAATTAAATGTTGTACAGACAGAACGAAAAGATGAAGAGCCGCAACGAAATGCGGTATTCGCTGTCGGAATAAGAAGTATTCTATTGGGTACAACATTTTCTCTCAGTGAAGACTTAACTTACTGAGGTGAGTGTCACGTGTCCGCTGCCATCTCGCTCACATGTTTATTATCGCGTGTCACGTGTACAGCTCGACAAATACCAAGGGTATTTATCTTTACATCCCTTTCACAGCAATTTGGATCGTTCTTGATTGGTACCCAATATGGTTTGTTAGTTGATTCGTGCGACTCTTCATAAAATATAGCTAGCATAGATTAATTGGTAAAAACGTCATTCGATGACGATGACGATAATCGTCATCGTCATTAAACTGTACCGAACAGGATTTATAAATATTGATAACATAATGCTACCTGTTAACAATATGTTCTCGGTTACCATTAAAATATCAAGCGCTGTATTTGTAAATCATGAAACCTTTTTTGTCTCCGAAATTCTTTTGTGGTTTCTTTTTCGTCTATTAATTTTGATGATCCAGCTATACAGAGAACGACGAAATATAGAAAGGAGACTAGAATAGAAGCACTAGAAAAGTTCGCGTGATTACACACACTTAGCGATAGTCACATGTCTGTATGTACATACCCGTGAACATGTTAACATACTTCGCATACAAATGTAATGGTCACAAAAAAGTAAACTGCTACTTAATGTGAGCATTCTTTACATTCTACACCGCATCAAACTTGTTAAAAATTTTAACTAATTCAGTAAGTTGGGTAACTATTAGCGTCTCCGCTAGAGAAACTTATTGAAGCTATCCATCATCATAATCGTCACCTTAGTATTCCAAAACCTTTTTAGTATTCCACTACTGGATACGAATATCTTTTTAAAATGAGAAGATTTAGTATCGGGTAGGGATTACATACTTTTCACGCCTTACAAAACGTCATAGAGAATATTGCAATGTGTATATATATTTCTCTACGATGTTTTTTTTTCTCCATTACTTCTGGTGACTGCGATGGTGGTGAAAATATAAGAGTCGAATAGCTACAGTTGAAGTATTTACGCACTACCATTATCACCAGTCACCACGACATTACGTAGATGAGAATGTCATAAAACTTCGATAAGAGAAACATGCGAAAAATGACGAATAGGTCGAGATTATTTATAAAGATAATTAAATACAATAGATAAGTTAAATCGGAATGTTTGCATATTATAAAGATTAGTTCGCTTGTAATTATCTAATTCGTTCAAATAAAATGAGTAGATAAAAATACACTTCACGGTGAGAGAACGTGAAAACAATTCGCGAAGGTTTAATTTTTTCGAGTAACATCAAATGGATACAACTTGTCCGCTTATTTTTCAATACATCAACAATGTAATATTAAGAAGCATCAAACTACGAAAGGAAAAATAATTCCACTAATCGATATGGCTTTCTATGATCACACGAACGCAAGAGACGAAGAGCAACATACAGATGCCAAATGGGAAGTGAACACAATGGAGCATGTGCGGTTACGAAATTGGTAAAATGATTAATCACGCTACCCATAACCAATTCGGTACGGTGATGTTAGTTAATGTCAGAAAAATAGACGAGAGAAACCATTAAAAGATGAGCTAATTTATCATAAGTAGCGATACACAATGGCAACATTAAAAAGTCACGATGGATCTTATCCGAACTCTTCGTACCGATTCGAACTATTGATAACTACATATATCCGATGCTATGCTTGGCTTTTCATTCGCTGCGCCAGTTACGAAACTGGACGTATATTGACGACGAGCCCTTGGTGGTACGTTTCGTAATTAATGGCCACTGTCACAACACAGCACGAACGTTTGATTTGACTCGGTACGTTTCCAAGTCCGGAGCCCATCTCACGCGTTCACGCAGAGATTTCAATTTCGTTTGTGTGCGCGTCAATCAGTCATTGATAGCCGGTTGAAGCTTGTTTCGGCTGCTGTTCGATAGATAACTCCTACTTTCGAATGAATATGATGTTTCCATCACTTAAGACTATTTCCCTTAAATTTGAACGATATCAAACTTTTACTGAGCGCTGAAAACATTTGTTCCGTTGTAGACGCTATAAAATTGGGACTTCTTAAGGAGATATTACGGGGGCGATGAACGATACGAAAAAGTGATAGATGTTATGTTATTGAAAATGTAATATTCAATTAAAAATAAAGATAAATAACAATGGATACACTTTACAAAACAGTAACTTCAATTTCTATTTTAAAAAGCGTAACCTGAGATTAGCAAATGCAATTTTCATTGTTAAGATATGATTCAAAAACTAGGCGTAACGCCGGAATATGTGTAAATTTTTTTGCTGGCGGTAAATGAAACAATTTTGTGAACCATTAGGTTGTATAGAAAACAGGATAAAATTGATCAACTATGTTAAGATAATGTTGTTGACATGACATTAATTTAACATATTTAACACGAATCGCAAATAAAATAATTTTCATATCAGTTAAATTAAAATATTTAAGGCACCGAACTGCGTGTTACCATATTCTTTGTTATTAATATAGATCTTCATCTATAAAATTGCGATTTAGATACGAAGGAGACATAATATTAATATAAATTGCAATTATTCTGATGTAAACTCAATTTATTGCTTATTTGGGAACAATTTACATTAATTTTCGATTAAACAAACATTTTATATAGCGACCTTGATACGAATACACTTACCAAGAAAGAGGATCGATAGGTCTCAAATTAATCTAGTTATCCCGGAAACATATACATACGTGTACCAACATAATTCAATCCCGATTTATATTATGCTGTAGCTTAAAAATGTTTAAAATGTACAAGGCAAAATATTAAGCAATAAAGTTAAATGAACTGCTATAGGCAAATAGTTCTACTTTCGTTATAGACATCATACATTTTCATACATGAACGGTACTTTTAACTTTCAAGTTGGCCTTCCTTTACAATGCCTGCAATTTGTTACGAAGTACTTAACATATGAATTACATATATTTTATATATATCTAGACTAAGATCTTCACTCTATCATTTATACTCTACATCCTGTAAATTTATATTATATAGAGATTGTCGGATCCATAAGAATTAGAAATCCTAAACTTCTGTCTACCCCTGTCGTAAACAAACGTAACGATATCGTATTTATAATTAAGTAATTAATGATACTCATTATGAAGTAGACACTCATTAGTTAATGATACTACAGTGATAATAAAATTGCCATCTGTGGAAAGACATTAAATTTCACTAAGTCGATTCGATTTATGTGCAACAAACCTTGGGGGTTCTGGAAGGTTGCCCGACTTGGTGGCAGCATAGTTTCAATCGTTTTGACAGTTGTTAGTCTGTTATCGATGGTCGTTTTGACAGTATTTATTCTATTATCGATGGTCGCAAAAAAAGAAATTCCATCGCTAGAGCACACAAGGAACATCAATTACAAAGATGCGTTGATTTTACTTTCGCTCCAACGGCCATTATTAATAATATTGACGATCAAGAAACTCATCATCCGACGTACACACCTACGGACACTTTCATCTTTATACATATATGTAACGTAAGAAATTATGTTTTGATAGACGAGACTGTACACGATAAACTAACAAACAACATTTAGCATACTCGTATATTATTTACATGTAAACCTTCAAGTTGGCATGGTTATTGTTCCTGATTTTTAATATTGTTATTATATCTTCACACCAGGTCTCTTACGGGTTAAACACAGGGTACCGAGTGCCAAATATCTCTATTCCTAAAGATCGGGCGTGCTTTTTCTACAATCATCACTTCCTTCATACTTAGATTCTTTTTTTACTTGTAATCTTCAATAGTACGTTTAACGTGCCTACCAACTGCCACTTCAAAGTCCCTGTCGAATACGGATCCCTATTGATTAAAACTTATCCCGATACATACAGATCTAGACCTAATCCCTTGACATTTTTCAGGACATGGCTAATACAAAACGGTAAGGAAACAACGGATCGCGTGCTGCAGCCAGACACGCCGTCTTACACTCGTCTTCGTTATTCACTGGAGCGCTACGGCGTGGAGGTGAGCGCCCAGCGCCAGTTTCGTCTGGTCCTTGCGAACCGGATAGCGCGAGTGTTTAGCATGGATCAGATGCATCCTTGCCGAGATCGTAGTAGTAGTAATAATAAAATGTATTAATTGCCATTTTATGTTTCAAGAAACCTTCAAAATCATAATTAAAATACACAATATATGGACAGAAGATAATAGTATGGCAGCCTCGTTGGTCGAGTGGTTGCAAGCGTGAATGCCGACTGGGAGGTCTTGGGTTCAAATCCCGTGTCGGGTACTATTGGATTTTTCTAATTTAGAATTTCTAGTAGTGACTCGGAGTCTGGATCTGTGTCCGATGTATGGCAATAGGTTCACCACCTATTCCGTGGGACTTAAACGTAACTGGTGAAACGTGGGAGTGTACCTACTACACGCCTCTGTCCACCTCTTCGGGGATTACAAGCGTGATGTTACGTTAAGATAATAGTATAACCATGTTATTTCTTTGTAACCAGGTCCTATACAACTGTATTAATATTGTACCATATCCATTTGTTATGAACAAATTTCATGAAAAATATAAAAACAGATACTCGCGAGAATGTTTATTTTTGGATAATGTGTAAATTAACATAATTACACTTGACATACACTAATAGTGTTGTTTTATCGTCTATATTTATATCGATATTTAATAAAAATGTATATTTAAAAAAAATCATCAACATAATTCCAGTTACCAGTGAATGGCGAAACCCTTATTCCATAGGACGTGTAACATTGGTAAAACGAGGAGGTACCTACTATACTACGCTGCCTGTCCGTTCAGGGAAATACAAGTGTAAAAATATATAAACTAAATAATCGTTATTTGGAACGTTAATTAATATACCTATACTTTATCTCTTTACACATATGAGCCACAGTTTATAAGGAAATAAAGATTCTCTATTGCTATTTATAAATAACATAAAATAATGGTATATAATAATGGACGAAAACGCTATAATGTGAGTCGATTAGACTGTCTGGTTGGTCCTCACAGACCGGTTTGACGGGCACTTGGGCCAATGCGTCTAAAATCGATTATTCGAGTAGATATACGATCTATTTTAAATCGACTCTAAAAAAAGAACAGGAGCATTTCGCGTTCGGATTTCGATAGATAGGGTTTTATCATTTACTAAGAACACATTATATCACGCCCTTTTTTTCCCCGAAGGGGTAGGCGGAGAAGTGTATTACTCCTATTTTTAGAGAGACTAGAGAGTGAGCGTTTTGCCTATTTCGATGAATAAATCTTATATAATTCTAATAAGATATGTAATTAAATATTGTCCAATGTTATGGGTCCAGAATAATGTATCAGCGTAAAATCGTAGAGGTCTGCCGTTGTGCGCGCATCACGCAAAAACTACTGGACATATTTCGGTCAAATTTTATTAGTTTTACTCCTCAGACACGTCAGCCTTATCTTAAAAACAAAATTATCAAGATATCTTCATTAAATGTAAAGTTATTAAAGTTTTTTAATATCTAGATATCTTCATTAAATGTAAAGTTATTAAATATTATATAATATTATTAAATATTAATAATATAAGATATTTAGATATCTTCATTAAATGTAAAGTTATTAAAGTTTAACTAAAATTTTTGGCTTTAATATTTTTTTAAGCTTTCTTCTCTGTATATAAAATAAATTATTTATATAATAAATAGTTGCGAGTATCTGCCCGTCTTATCTAAGTCATTTAATTTACCGTTAATGGGTTATACGTTTTTAGTAAGTGGGTAGGTATAGGTTCACAGTTAACCATAACACTTTGGACTGACAACAACAACATTAAGATTATTATCGAACTGAAAACACTACATTAAGTAATTAGTTCATTGTTCTAATTATTTTATTGGCGCATCATCAAAACTATCATTTCCTTTATTGGTCGGCAACAAGCCCATAACTCGATACGATTAACAAATAAACTACAAATAATTTTGTACATCGATGGGACTCATTTCAAGGTACGAGTATATGTATATCGACGAAGCGCGATAGGTCTATAAGGATAGAGATATTTGGCACTCGGTCCTCTCTATCTACCCCATAAGGAACCGAGCATGAAGGTATGTACGTTGTACCGTGGTAATAAATTGCAAGACGGTGCAATACACTCATGCAGAAGCCATGAAAATAAAAAAAATGAATCCCTTCAAATCACGACTATGTTTATATTTAACGTTATAATTCAATAAACATTATAATTTAATAAACTTTAACTACACACCGCCGGCCGAGCGCAGCGGAAAGCCGGGATACGACTACAGAGAAGAATGACACCACTATCATTACAATGATTTAGTGGTTTGAGAAGCTTCTAGTAATTTCCATGGTACTAGAAAAACCACTTTTACCAATTGCTTTGGAATATAAAGTGATATTGAGATGAAGCGCATAAAATAGCTTAAACGAATTATTACGACAGGTCCCTTACGGGGTGGGCTGAAAGCAACAGATGCTTCATATCTTATCTGACACACCTGCTATGCTTTTTAAACAATCATAATCTGATACAGCAAAACAGTATTTTAAAATTTAAAAAAAACATTAAAATAGACTAATTCAAAAGGTTAGGCTGTCTTAAAGGGTGCAGTAAATATAGTTTATTTATATATAGGACGAAATTTCTTCGTCCAAAAATAATGGATATAAGGGGGTCAAAATAATAGGTAGTTCGCCATATTTGACATCCATAGTTGCGGGCTCGTATTGAACGTGACTGTTAAGAATAAATGGACTACATTCATTCATTCCTTTTCAAGACATCTCCGATGGTCCTAATGGTTCCATCTAGGTAATAATACTACACCACTATCTTCCCATTGACTCTGCACTGCATTGTCATTATATCGTCATTACTGTTCAACATATAATTACACTAGACTTAAGTATAATAGGTGAAAACTTAGCACGCTTATGGCAAAATTTTGCGTGTATATGAAAACGATTCACGTGTTAATAACTCGTCAGTGTCGTAATGTTATGTGTATATGTAGTATAGAAACATTCCTACTATCTGATGCAAGAGTGGGAAACAGATAAATTTCGCTTGTGAGTCTTGTGACTCTGTTGATCAATTATTTGCACGTCATAATATTTGCGTTAGAATACTCTCCAAGTTATTGTCTAGCCAGCACGTGGATACACCTGTCGCGGTATGTGAGTGAGTGATTTCAAACGTAGAGATTATGTTTCGTCTAGTCAGTACATTAACGGGAGTATAATGTACGGGGATCATGAGTCTTGATAATTGAAGATTTATGTGCTATTCCAATTTGTCCGCTCGTCTATAACTTGAGCCGTAGACGAAAAGATGTTCTAGACCGCATTCCAGCTGCCGCGAGAGTAATGCACTCTTAATTGTATATAAAATCTATATAATATTATATATAAGGATATCTTTAATAAACGACTATACGACGACGCGAACTCAATCTTAAATGGTAGGAGGAATTTTTTCTATGAAATGTTGTTGCATACAGTGTGACATAAGTTCCTTAAAAACTAAGACGCGAAAAAACAAGTCTACAGCCATAACACACAGTTGATTAATGCTATGTAGTATATTCCAGTTTACGAAACGTATTCAACACTAATTCGAAAAACACGAGTCGATAACACGCGCAAGAAACTATCGAGAATTTTATACATTTAGTACAAATTGCTACTGTTAATTCGTATTGGAATACCATCATCGAACAATATTATGACGATAGCGTTCATGATTAGCATGCAAATTCTTTTACAACATCAACGTTACACCAGTGGAATTCACGTCATCTTTCTTTTACGGTCTACTTTGGAACAACGTATTCGTAATAATTACACATTAATAAATACATAATTAAGTAATACCATTTATGTGCTAGTGGTTACCATGATAGCATCGTGACCACATATGAAATATTTTTTTCCCACAACAGTGACACGATCCTAGACACTAAACACTGTTCAACTGTAGTGTGCAAAGTCGACACGATCCAATATACGAAATATAAATACGCGGTCGGAGTGTACGATTACGGTTAGCTATTCAAAATTCTCGAGCGCGAATGTAATATTCTATTTATTTTCCACCGCGCTCCAAAACACGACCGTACCGCGCGCGGTCACCCGCCAAACTGAATGATTGCAGCACAGCATTGGTGGTTGAGAGCGAAATTGGTTTCTGAACGTTAGAACGAGAGAGAATTAAAAATGAACCTTTTCCCGTTCGCGTTACGTTTGAAAATAATGTGTCAAAGTCATGGCTTTTTTCTCGCGGACTATACGAACAGGTTGGGCACGAGAAATTCGCAACCTAACAGGAAGTGATAAGGCTCCGTTAAGATAAATAAATAGTGTTTTACGTCTCTAAGGGAATGGGTCGTCAACCCTGCAACTAAATTATTATGATAGCACGACATACCGAAAGCTTATCTTTATACTGAAACAAAGCTGATGTAAACTTTGTTCTCAACTCAACTGAGTGGATAGTGGATTGTGATAATTTTTTTAACAATGATGTTATCAACAAGTCAAATGTTATTTAGATAACTTCGTTATAAAATGTTAAAACATATTTATAAGTTAATTGTTTTTTTAAAGGTTCCCCAAATTCAGCGTTACGTTACACCGGTGAACTGGAGTAATGAAGCCAAAGGGGTGAATGGAATACATTCAGCAGACAACAAAATGGTAAAAGTATAAAATACTATACATATATTAGGGTACATCTTTGCGGTTCATTTTTTTCATTCTACCTTTCGTCTTTGTCTTTATTACTAACGGAAAACGGCATTTACAACACAGGTAATTTTAATGCGATTCAAAAATTATCATGCCGGCTAACAGACAGACGACAATAATTGCAGTCGTTATGTACAAAACAAATAAAACGTGCAAAACGTTGCCTCCGAGAAACAGGCTGGCGGTACCCACGTACTGGATCAATAACCGTCCGTGTCTACATCGGTCTACTCACTTGCATATAATATCGCTCCGTCGTGAACAATGTATCAGCATTACTGAACAAAACGAAGGCATAATGATTATATTGCGCGCGTCCCTTGGCAATCATATTACGAAAACCTGCTGTGTATATGCTTAAAGTTTCTGACCGTTCTAACTATTGTGATTCGATTAAAAAATCATTGACTGCTTCGGTGGTTGAGTGATTGCAAAGTTCGACTGCCAATCGAGAGGACCCGGGTTCGAAGGTTTAATTACAGGCCTGAAAAAAAGTTACGTTCTTATCGTTCCTTTCATTGGTGCATTACGTCTACGTTCTGAAGTGATTAATACTTTAACAAATTCAAACTACCTACATTGTGCTTATAATATTTTTAAAGCTCTACAGAGAAATTTGTGCAAAACAAAATATGGACGGCGCTATGAAAAAAGTTGCTCATTTTTAATATGTTCGGTTATTTCATTTCCTAATCATGATCGAAGGCTGACAGTGAAACGGCTTATTAATATCCAAAACTTGATAAACCCATTCAAAATTATCGCCGGACAGCCTTATCGAAACGTGTACGTGATGTTGAAAATGATTGCGAACACGTCATCTTGCATTATTCAATGCTAATACGATAGCTTTCTCTCGCGACCATCGGATAGAGAATCTTCATTTTTCGGTCCTTTCCGTTCGCTCGGTTTATATATCTTCTTCAAAAGAGTCGATAACGCCTTCTTGTTGGAGCTGTAACATTGGAGGCTTTCGGAGGAGCCATATATGACATATGAAATATGCTCATATGCTAAAAGTTATATTTCAAATTTAGTTACATATTTTCGGGGCGCTAGAAAATAATAGGATCTGTATCCAATGTATAGGCTTACCAATTATTCCATTTTAGGATGTAAATGTACCTGGAGAAACGTGGTAGTGTACTACACTTCTCTGCCTACCCCGTTCGGGGATTACAGGCGTGATACGTAGAGACATTTATTCCTATGACACATTAGTTTTATTTCAAAATAATCGATTCTCAAACTGGGCAGTAGATGAAAAAAGTTTGAGAGTCTATGCCTTATAATGACGTAGACAGAAACGCGGGTCAGTCGAGGTGAATTGAACGGACATGATGTTAACGTCTTTATCTGGTCGGCACGTGTGCACTAAACATAGTAACAAGTGCCTCTATTGTAATTATAACACATTAACAGAGAATAAAAAAATTGTAACACACTAATAGGGAATAAAAAAATTGTAACACACTAATAGGGAATAAAAAAAATTGTAACACACTATTTGGGAAGCTACTGACTCCCAGGCTAAAGTTTAGCTCAGTTTTTCTGTAAGCCAGGGCCCTCGGATTTGAAATGTGACATGTTATGGTGAATAAATCATTATTATTATATTTATAATCATTTGACTATGGTCCGTGAAGAGTTTAGTGTTCTCTTCTGTTGGTGCGATTGGCCTTCATACCTTCACCAATAGAGATTGGCGGGTTATGGGAGGTAAATTAGATTTTAGATTGAGCTGCGTCGAGAGGGATATCAAGATCAGAAAAACTTGAAATCGCATTTGCGTCAGGAAGAAGAAAGTGGCCAATACAAGCGTCTTAAGACCATCTCCCAGGCTTTGGTTCTTTTGGAGTAACATCATTATAAAAAGGTAATTTGGAAATCATTATATCACACTTACGTATACTAGTTATAGTTAAGAACGTAGTACTGATGCATTTTAACTTGTTTGTTGAACAAAAGATAATTTGTAAGTTTGATGATTTCATCATCGATTTATTTTATTGTACCATCCATTAGTCATCGACCATCTCTCAATAAAATCGTAATATCATTGAAGTCCGTCCATAGTCCCAATTGATTCGACCGAATCAAAAACCTCTCGAACTTTCGATCGGCAATCGGAAATAAAAAGAACAAGTGTATTGACGAAATCACGAGTGTCTCTATATTTAAACAGCTGAACTGAATATCTGGAAAGCTTAATGAGACTATTGTGATGAGTTGAGATCAAAGACGACTAATGGACGTTGAAATGTGTTTATACCATGCTGCGGATGTACGTCACAGCAACAAAAGTGTCATTTTTTGGTATTTACAAGTTGTGACAAATATTAGTGACTATTATAATCAAAATAATTGAATATTCTAGATTCTAGAGTCATCACAGTCGTCGTTATTCACGTAGAGCCGCGCCGCCACTGAAGCCACTCCGCCGAGACGCTGCGTAGTAATAAGCATCGGCGTCACGCTTATTATCACAAAGCACGTAATAATTAGCGGCCCAATGATTCTGTGACGTTAACAGCGTGGGCCGCCTTCACGGAGCGTAAATAAAGCGTAACGTACGTTAATCTGTCAAAATACTCCCGAAGTGGTTAGTATATTTAGCTACCTTGTTTTCAACAATTATTCTTTTCGAAGATCGGTTATTGGTTACGTAATATAAAATTATGACGTTTTCTTTTCATCGAAGGTTTACGTTGCTATGTAGTTTTACGTGTCAAATCGTAAAGCCATACACGTATGCTATTTTACTAAGAATAGGTGAAGATTTGAACTCGTATCAACCATACTATAAAGTACCGTGTCATCGTCTATTTCTACCACGTCACTGCCGTCGTCGGAACGAGCAACGCGTCTATCATTGTATTTCAATTTGAAACATACGGTAGGCAGAAATAACATAATCATTAAACATAAGCGTTAGGAATTGGTTCTAAGGGACACAACTTGAAAGCAACCTCAAAAAGGGTTTCGTTCTTTATATAATATAAATGTTTATAATCGGCCAGTGACATTGCATGCCGTTTTATATACTGCTTTGTCATTACTCTAATGTTATGTAAAAAATTGCAAACTTATATAACGCGTGTACTATATTTCTACCCGATACGACAACCAGAAATTAGGTCCTAGTTATAAACTAAAATTTAGAATAAAAGAAAAATTTAGTCGTAGCTATCTATACAAACAATTGGTACAAGACCGACACTATAGGTAACTAAATTACAAATTACCAATTGAAATGCCATTAAAAGTAACACAAATAACACAAATAAAATCAGTTGAATAATTCAACAACGTCGTGCGGGTATTGTCCGAGGGCATTTTGTTTCGTCACGAGTTTAATGAGCTAACGCCAAAGCACTAGAAACAATACTTCATTAGTCGCGCCCGCCCCGGCACACGCGACAGTGGCATATCGATATAATATGTATATCGATTCACTCGCCACCATTTTATGTTCAGGTTCCATTATCTTTATATATAACTAGCTGCACCCGGCGCGCGTTGCTACGC
>DWDT01000852.1:0-18287 GCA_018245595.1 Microceris scylla
TATATTGCCCCTCAATAACCGAGGTCTGATTTCTAAGGAGTGCTTGTAAATGATTTTCATTAAGGGAAATTCTCTTAATGTCTAATTCATACTGCCTCGCAAAACGTTCATCGAGGACGCCAAACAACGTGTTAGCCAAATACCCAATTCCATTTATTAGGCCTCTTTTCTTTCTTTTGCCAATCTGCCCCCTAAGTAAGCTGTTGTAATGCTCGATTTCCGCTAGGTCGTGTTGCAACTGATATAAAATGCTTTTATATTGAGACGGTAACGTTGATCCGTAAGTTTGTGTGTCTAAGCGAGTGACGTAATCACGTGTATTGTTTAATCCCGTCAGGAACGTAGTCATATTATAATAAACAACAAGTTTCCATTCATCCTGAATGAGGTGTATGTTACAAATGCGATCAAAATAAATACTTTGATTATCGTTAAAATATGTGACGTTACACACACTCTTCGGCTGCACGGGAGATAAAATAAAGAAAAATAGAAATGTCATGATAAAGTTAACAAGTCGATTAGAATGTCTAGAAGTCTTAGAACCCTTCTGTTCAGAATCGCGACTGTCCGGGGCGTCCTTCTCATTGGACGTAGCTTGCTGTATCTCATTAATCTCCACGAATGACTGTTCATTCTCCTTCACGGGTAAGAGAGCCAGCTTCAGGATAGGTCTTTTAATCTCTCCATTCTTTGTTTTCAAAGAAACCACGCGAACGTGACCATCCTTACCGGGATGCACAGCCGTAACTCTACCTAATGCCCATTTCCCGGGAGGAAGATTGTCTTCCTTGATGAGTACAATGTCATCAATTTCTGTATTCTTATGGGGATAGTTCCATTTAGATCTTATTTGCAGCTGTTGCAAGTAGTCTGTTGACCAGCATTTCCATATCTGCTTGTGCATAGCTTGTACCAATTGCCATCGAGTTGTTAAGTTGATGTGATGTGGATCCGTTTGTGGTCGTGAAATGAGTGCGTCACCAATAAGAAAATGACCCGGTGTTAGGTATTGGTCATCCGGATTTTCAGTTAATCGGATGAGCGGTCTTGAGTTAAGACAAGCCTCGATCTGGTGTAGTAGAGTGATGAACTCTTCATAAGTGAGTTTTTGTTCACCTACTACACGACGTAAATGATATTTCATGCGTTTCACGGCCGCCTCCCAAAGGCCACCTGCCGAAGGGTAAGCTGGTGCATTAAAAATCCAACGTACGTTGTAGTCCCTGATCTCATTGAAGAACCGAGTATCTATAGTTTGTAGAATTTCGCGATACTCCTTTTTGAGTAGCCGATTTGCTCCCACGAAATTCGTCCCGTTGTCACTGTACATATGACTTGGTGTCCCACGCCGAGCGCAGAACCTTCGGAACGCAGCCAAAAAACCCGGAGTACTGAGGTCCGACACTAGTTCTAAGTGAACGGCCTTAGTTGCTAAGCACACGAAGACGGCTACATACCCCTTTAGAGTCTTTACTCCACGTCCTTTGTTGGATTTAATCTCGAAGTGACCAGTAAAGTCCACACCAGTGTGAGTAAAGGGGCGTGAAACTGTAACACGGGGCTCCGGTAAGTCCGCCATGATCTGTGAATTCTTTTCACTATTATTAAAACGACGACATCTGACGCATTTTCGGAGTTCCCTTTTAACAGTGCGAAGACCACTAATAATCCAAAATTTTTCCCTAATATACGACAATGTCAAGCTGGGTCCTCCATGTAGTGTGATTAAATGTGCCTGGGTAATTAGGAGTTCGGTTAAACGATGATGGCTTGGGAGAATTATCGGGTGTTTAGATGATTGGTGAAGTCTTGAATTATTCAGACGCCCTCCAACTCTTAAAAGTCCGTCGGATCGGTCAATGTAAGGGTTGAGGCATAAAAGTTTGCTACTCTTTCGTAGGTGTTCCCCTCTGCTTAATCTGTGAATATCTTCCTGAAATTCCATATACTGAACCGTTTTAGTAACTAAATTGTAAGAATTGTTTATTTCATTTACTGATAAATAATTACGGCGTGACGCATTTTGTTTGTCGCGACGCCACCAGATGTAGCGTGAGAGCCAGCCTATTGTTGTTACTATGCGGCTTATTGAACTGCATTCGTTTAATAATTTAATAATAAATGAATTTGTGTCACATAAAGCAACGTTCACACTGCCTTTCTTAGTTTCAATAGGAGAAGATTCATATTTTTTATTGCAAAATAAGTTCGAGTCAAAATTTAGCAGCCAATCTGGGCCTTCCCACCACGCAGAATGATTCGTTAACTGTTTCATGGTCAGGCCCCTTGTTGCGCAGTCAGCGGCGTTATGTTCCGATTTAACATGATGCCAACGTGATGCAGGAACAATGTTTATAATTTTTTGCACCCTATTCGAGACGAAGTGCTTCCATCGGTTGATATCACCGTGAATCCATCCGAGGACCACCATCGAATCTGTCCACGCGTAAACATCAATGGCAGTTGCATTACATAATATTGTAGTTATTTGTTTGAATAACCGCGATAAAAGAACAGCACCACATAATTCAAGTCGTGGTAACGATTCTTTACTTTTTATAGGAGCTACTTTAGTTTTTGCTATTAGCAACTTCGATGTACAAGCGCCCTTATTATTTCTAGAGACAATGTACACACAACATGCGTAAGCACTTTCTGAAGCGTCACTAAACCCGTGTATTTCATAATAATTGTTACTACCCAAATATCGAGGAATCTCGATGTTATTTAAATTCTGAAAATCGTATTTTATTTGTATCCACTTATTTTTAACAGCGTCGGAAACTGTATCATCCCACGAAAGGTTCTCGTCCAACCATGTTTCTTGAAACAATAGTTTGGCTCTAATAGTAAGCGGCGATAACCATCCTAGTGGATCGAATATTTTTGAAATATGAGAGAGTAGTGCTCTTTTAGTCAAGTTTTCCTCATCGCGTAGATCGTCAAATTTATTTTGAAACGTAAATGTATCGGAATGCGCATTCCAACGAATACCTAGCGTTTTTCTTGTTTCCGAACATTTAAAATCTAGCGGTGTGTCAATTTGATCGGACGGCAGGTCGGTAATGAGTTCCGGAGCGTTGCTGGACCACTTCCGAATGTTCATTCCCGCCCCTTTTAATATGTTGATGACCTGTGATTGTAAAATCTTCGCGCCCTCAATAGTTTCACTACCTTCTAGAAGATCATCCATATAGAAGGAGTTCTTTAACGCTTCTGCAGCTAAGGGAAACTTACTGGCGTCGTCAACGGCTAGCTGATGTAATGTCCGCATTGCAAGGTATGGGGCGGCTTTTGTCCCGTATGTGACTGTTGTCAACTGATAGTCCGTCATTGTATCTGAAGGAGAATATCTCCAGATAATACGCTGTAGATGTTGATCCTCTTCTCTTATAAGTATCTGACGGAACATCTTCTCTATATCCGCCGTCACAACATATTTATGCCGGCGCCAGCTGATGATGAGACTCGTTAAGTCCTTTTGCAGATTAGGGCCGCGTCCCATTAAATCGTTAAGGCTGTTACCTGATGATGTTTTACATGATGCGTTAAATACCGTTCTTAATTTAGTTGTGGAAGAATGAGATTTGATTACGCCGTGGTGCGGAAGATAACATGAGGTCATATTATTATTTATCACCCGTTTCATATGACCCATCGTCTCATAATCGGACATAAAGTGTACGTAACTCTGACTAAACTCCGAATTTTTTAACATTTTATGTTCTATGTTCCGAAATTGAGCTACGGCTTTCGATTTAGATAGACCTAACTTCAGTTGAAAGTCTGGCTTCATGGGAAGAGCAACCTCATATCTACCATTTGATAAACGCCTAGTTGTAGACTTATATACATCCTCACAATATTGATCTTCAGACGATAAAATAGGAGTAGTATCTTTAACCTCCTCTAGTTCCCAGTATTGAGACAAGTCTGATACGTTATTTATTATTACGTGACAGTTAAAAGTTTTAACGTTACCCGATAAAATCCAGCCTAACTTCGTTTGTTGAGCTATTGGTGCCGTATTAGGGCCCTTAATTAGACCACTCATGATAATATCAGAGTAAACACTAGCATCCAATAAAAGATCAATCGGCCGGGACACGTTGTATTCCGGATCTGCTAGCTTGATGTGTTGTAGATGTGACCAAGCCCTCATACTAAATGTAGAGTTAGGTAAATTATTATTTATTACGTAAGTAATAACTAAAGCTTGTGTAGTAAATGCGTAGTCATCGTGAATAGAATTACATTCGAGCGTTACGATCCCCTTGCTTTGTCGCGTTCCGTGACCTACTCCCGAAACGGTTCCGTAGTATCGTTGTCTCGGAAGGCCTAACAATTGAACCGCGCGTTCTGATATTAAAGATATTTGTGAGCCTTGGTCCAGAAGAGCTCGTAACGTAACAAAGGTGCCATCTGCGGCTTTCACACGCAGCGACAGGGTTGTAAGTAAGATTTCCTCATCATCTGTAGCTACATGGTTGACCGTCGGTTGGCTGGCTCCTGCTGACGAATTCGCGACAATATCATGGGATGGATGAACGGATTGCGACTTATTGGCGTTCGAAATGCGAGTTTGCATTGCGGAACCCTGAATAAATGCATCATGCAACATCGTATGATGTTCGCGTTGACAGTATTTACACGTTTTAGTTGAGATGCATTGTGTGTCGTAATGTCTAAATAAGCAACATTCGCAAAGTTGTAATTTCCTAACTGTTTTTAATTTTGCGTCAGGTTTTAATTTATTAAATTGAAAACATTTGTACAAAACATGACGTTGATTACAAAATGGACATGACCAAGCGTTACAAGTAGTTGAGCTAACATATTCCCGTTTGTAATTATTACTCGAATTGAAGTATGGTGTACGATTAGGCTTAGAATTAACTATTTTAGGCTGACTATAATAAGGCTTGTTAGATACAGGAGGAGAGGTTTTTTCTCCCCTGTGTATAGGTTCAAGAGCGGTAAACTTACTCTCTAAAAACTGCATAAGTTCTGTTAGCGACGGCAAGTCACGTGGAGATTTACGTGACTCCTTATAGTCCGTGTATGTACCCTGATCTAATTTTTTAGTTATTATATGAACTAACAGAGGGTCCCAGGTTGTCGTATCGACTCCCAGATTTTGAATAGCGTGTATGGATTCCATTGAAACATCATACAAGCGTTTGATTTCGTTAGCAGTTTGCTTATGTATGATGGGTTGTGCTAGAAATATCTCAATATTTTTAGTAAACAAGACCTGTGGGTTGCTGTATCGGTACACCAGCAAATCCCATGCGGCGTCATAGTTATCCGCGGATATGTGAAGGTGCTGTACAAGGCGTTCGGCTTCTCCCTTTAACTTTCCTTTCAAATGTTGCATTTTCTGGCTTTTAGTCAGAAGGTTGTTGTTGTGTATACTTTCACAAAAAAGATCATGGAATGTAGGCCATTGTGTGTACCTACCAGTGAACACAGGTATGTCCAACTGTGGTGTGGAATGCTGTAAGTGCGCAGTAGAGGCTAACTTAAGATGAAGTGCTCGTTTAATTGACTTAAATGATTTTTCATAGACTTCAAACTCCTCATCATAGCTTCTATCGGACCCCTGAAGGATGTTGTCTATCTGAAGATGCAAAGCGTCTATAGCCTTCCATCGACATTGAACGTTGTTCAATTCGTCCTCCAGCTCCCACTTATCGCTTATTTCACCCACATTAATAGATTTCGTGAGTCGATTGAAGCCTCTAAAGTTGGTACGCTGTAACGTTAAAAGCTCAGCGATTGTGTCTGTATGTCGTTGCGAGGCCTGTGATGTTGGTATTTCAGTGCTGAAACACGTTGGAGTTTGTAGAGAGGGACCTGGTTTCTCCTCCGCTGTAACCTCCAAAGCTTGAGTGAGCGAGCACGACGATATTTTCTGTCGAACCGCGTTGTAGTAGTCTCTCGCCTGCTCAAATTGATTACCCTCAAAATACGGATTTTGTTCGTTGTAAGCACCTAACTTATCGTCATATTTTTTGAATTCGGCCCACAGTTGGTCTAATTTATTGAGCCGTTGCTCGATGTACTCCCTAGTCTTGCGACTGGCAGGGTCTTTCTTAAAATTACGCTCCATTTGCTGCATCGAGTCGAGGATGTCAGCTTGGTGTTGAATTAGCTTATCCATGATGATTGGTTAAAGTAGAAAAGAAAAACCTTACTTGAATCACGGATACTTAATCCTTTGTTGCTGGGAAGCCACAGTGCTACGACGAGAGCGCGTCACAGTGCGGGAACAGTCGAAGTTGAAAGCACAACACTCACTTTCACCGTTTGTGAAAAGATTAAAGTTCAAAACGGCTAAACACAGTTTGTTCGGTTGAACACGATAGTCTCTATAGTGGTTGATCTGTAAGTCCAAACCACTTTAGTCCACGTTCACTGTTTGTGAGAAACAAGTAAAAAAAACTGTCACCGTTTGTGACCTGTCACCAGAAACGAATCCGGCTCGAAGGACCAAAAATACTGTACCGTTCACTACGTAGTAGGGATTAAGGAAACAGTATTTGGGGGAAAGGTAGCGTAATAAAACCAATCCCGATGAGTGTCGGTTCTACACTGGCTTTAATAATATCGTACGTATTATAAATACGTAAAAAATGTTTGTTATGCAATTAAGGGAGTGTGCATGAAACTATCTACATGTGTGCACTTACATACGAAAATAGTCAATACGCATTATTGGCGTTACGTGTACGTGCAGTAGCTCGTACACGCACGTATACAACTACACACCTGCGCGCATGTGCGCACACACACCCTAACACGCACATACATGCCCAAAAACGCACAAACGTGAATACACGCGCACACAGTCACGCAAATGGAATTATGTTTTATCCACAAAGGGCTGCGTCATTCCACTCCTATCCTATGGGACCCTATTGTAAACGTTGAAGATGCACCACGTAATAGTTCACTTCTGCCCACAGTAGAGCCCGCCTGTGGTCCAGTCCAACATGCAAGTTCGCAAACCTGGACTAATAATACGTAGGTGTATTTTACCCCTCTCTAATTAAAAATACAAACACACATATATCAGTTAAATTGTTATGATGTAACTACGAATTAAAAATCTGCTACGCGTGTTTTTTCTAAAGAAAAAGAGGATTAAAAGGCAAATCCAATACATCTTTCGAAAACGAATCCACCTATTTCTCTCTGTCCTTATAAAATACTAAAACACCCTTAATATATTAAAAAATAAATTATCCCAGACAAAAATAAGCGTAAAAAACAAGTATAATAAAATTCATATTTCCTACCAGTGTATGGACAGTTGATACCGTTGTTGCAAGAGCCTGTCTCGTTCACAGGACATACGCCCTAAGGCTCGACGGCCGCGACACAGCACGGACGTTCAGTATGACATTGTGTTAGTACTCGTTAATAATATACATATGTACGTTCCCATACATCCTTGTGTTGTTAGTTAGTTAGGGGGCGTCCATTAGTAACGTGGGGCATTTAAGGGGAAAGGGGGGTAAAGTCGAATGTCATTTAATTTTACTTTGGGGAGAGGCGGTTCTCGGCAAATATCACGTAATATTTTCGCAGGAAACAGAGTAAAATTGTAAAAAAATATGTATTCTTATGTAAAGATTGAAGTATTTTATTGTTTACTTTTCACTGTAATTCTAGTCTACTTACGCAAGCAAATATTATTTTTCTTTTTAGTATAAATTCGATACATTTATAAGATACACGCATTTTGAAAAATCTCATGTGAGATTAGAGGAGGGGTTTCCTCACGAAATTTTACCAGGGACGAGGGGGGGGGGGGTCAAAAAACTAAAATCATCTCACGTAATTAATGGACGCCCCCTTAGTTGTTATTTGCATTGTCGTATAGTGAAAATGAAAGATTACCCGGTAGTCGAGTATTTAAACACTTGCATTTTCTTTCAACAATGGTTTGTTAGTTAGTAATCATTACATGTACAATATATACATCATACAACATTAATTACAATGCATATTACATTCACTAAATTATGTTTAAGGGTGGGAGTGTATATACTATTATTTTATAGGAGAGGCTTTTAAAATAGAAATGTAGAAACTATATTTCTGAAATAGTAAAACTACAAATGAAATCTTAGCCTCACCGTCGTGAAAATGTGAGGAAATTTGTATAAATAATTTCACTGTAACCCCTTAATGCACATTTTTTTCAAAAGACTGGCTATAGCTTACAAATGTATACACATGTAAATGATAAATATCAATGTAAAGTTTGTTTTTCTTTGCTTTCACATTGTTATTTTCAATTCTCAATTGCATTCGAGTGTGAAAATTTATAGCAGTATAAAGTGCAACGCTTCTCGAATTATCTCGAGTGTGCCTAGTTTGGCCAGTTTAACATAGATTTAACTTCAGCGTGTACGTTAAGGGGTTAAACATAGTTTTATTATACTTCTGAAAGCCTCTCCTATAAAACTATAATTTTACTCTTTGACCCTTATTCATGAGACCCATCAATGTACATTATGCTGTTTTTACATGCATGAGTGTGGTTAGGCCTTAACATACACGAGGCGATTATAATATTAGAAAATCATATCATGCTTTGAAATCCAAATACATAGATCTGCTTGCTTGATTTCTTGCTATTTATATTACATAGGTACAAATTTATATTAGATACATGTGGTGATATGATTTTTTATATAGATTTGTTTAGTGACTCATAGAAATGTTTACATTATGTAATATAGTGATTTTGTTTTTCATGTAATTTTTTATTTGAGGTGTGTTTTAAGTAGTTAGCTCATAGGTGAACTGAGCAATGGCGTAGAGGAGCTTTAAATTGGTTTGAAATCGTAGAGGGATTATTGTCTAATATTGTTATGTACAACATATAATATTATTATTTACATATGTAAATGTCAACATTTACATATTGAATATTAATTTTAAACCTTAGTTTTCTCTAATGAAACTTAACGATATGTGCAATGATTAATGTTTTGTAATTCGAGTCTCGCTATTTTATAAGTGATTTATTCCGTACCAAGGCATGCCTGTTCTGTCTAGGCTTCTAAGATTAATGAAAGTACTCAAAAAATGTTTGAATGACTGTTATTATAGCGTGTGATTAATGTTTTAATGTCTGTTTCCTGTAGGAACTCCCCGCAGCGGGCGGCACAGTGCGACGCCCCGGTTGCGCCGCAGCCGCCGTCGAGCCGGCCTCCACTCCTAGCTCTTTAGCCAATCATTTAAAAAAAATACTTAAAAAACAAGAAAACCGATTGTTCTAGAATTAGCGACCTACTGTACGGTAACATTGAAAAAGCAGTAAAAACTACTAACTATATGTAGGTGATCCTTGTCAGGCTGATTTAAAAATAATCGTAGCTGAGACACTCGAGTATTAAATATTTCGAATATGCGGGACATGCTTAAATATATTTATGATTCATGTTTCCTAATACATTGTCTTCTGTACAATCCAATCGCTAAGTGAGGCTCTATTTCACCACTCGTAAACTCTATCATACCAAACTGAAGTTTATTTACATTACTTATATTATTCCAATAAAAAATATAATAAATTGTCTTTTAAATATAAATGAAATCACGTTTACATTTTCAACCGTTAAAAATATCTTGATTTATAATATATTCAACCTAAAGATATTGTTGTAAATTATTTAACATTTGACAAACGATGACAATAATTCTTGATATTATTTGGAATGTAAGAGGTAACTATTACGTTCGCTAGGTTTATTATATTGAAATATTTTAAATGTCTTTATTACAACCTGTCCCGTAGGTACCTACATAGTTTTCGTAAAGATGGCAACACTATTTAATACTTTAGCGATCTTATCGGTGGTTCCTTTTCGTTATATTAAATATTTATATTCGTATGTTGGATATAAATTACATGTTGTATCTTCAGTCGTACAACGTTGCTCTTGTGATGTAAATTACTGTAAATATACTAAATGATAGTTATAAAGAGTTTTTATATTTAAGGTTATAATAATTATATTAATTTAGTATTTTCGTTACTACACCCGGCGAGTTGTAATTTCATTACATAAAATCTAGTGAGTTCGCATTCGAGTTGGCAACACTGAAAAATTTCGATTGACGTTTAGTTTTCTATTGTTAATATACATGAGAAATATGTTTTTTAATTTAAAGATGTTGCAGTGTGATTTTAAATTTAATTATAGTTTAAATAGAGGGATTAAAATAATATAAAAAATAGTAAATTGTAGGTTTGGTTTCGATATAATCGGGACTGCCAGGACCGGTCACGCTGCAAACGAAGTAAAATAGATTAAGCCTATTTTCAGTTTAAAAATACAGAAAATTTACACATATGTGGTTTTATTTTAATTTTACCCTTGGTCTGAATTGGGAGAAAGCTCCTCTACTCGGCATAACGGGCATGGCTAGGGATGCATGTGGACTTGTTAATATCGAATAATGATTACGACGAATCATGGGAAACGTGTAGGCGAAGATTACAATCTTTATAAACCGGTTATATTTAGTTTCCACTTTATAAAGGTGGCCATGGAGAGCGACTATGGCTCTGGCCATTGTGTTCAACCTACTTTTAATGCGAGAAGCGGGTAATATAGTAGTAACAATAATAACCTGGAAAAACGTCACGTATGGCCATCAGATACCAAAAAAGTCAGAGATTGTACTATGTTAACCAGACAGCTGATAAAATACAAATTTTCGAAATAAATACATGTAAAGAAAATTGTACTCTGTCTACACATTCGTAATCATCATATGAAAATTTTATCCGAGCAGGAATCGAACCCACCGCCCTGGTTCAGCCTTTACTGACCACCACCAACAACTGGCTAATTCAGAGTGTAACAACAGGCTGTTCAATACAATAGATTAAATGTTGTGTCCAATATAGACTAACTTTCAGAATGATTATCTTAGCACATACATTGGCTACGACTTGCTATGTGTTACCAATTGACAGATATAAAATGTTATATAATATTGTAAAACCTATATGTAGCTTAGCTATGTGCAAGCTCTACGATGGTTGGATTAGCCGGCGAAACCAGGATGCTCATAGTGCGGGGTTTATATGATTTTTGAGTAGTAACAGATTTTAGTAATTCCGTCCGGTTGCGTGAGATAATGTTTGTGTAAGTGTAAGGTAGAGACCGGAATAAACAAACCGGAGATAGGGCGAAATTGCGCCCATTGTTGAGCCCTATATCTCTCAATGATTAACTGGGCAACGTTAAATTCTCTTTGAGATGGGTATGTACACCGGGTGGTGGCATATTTCTAATAATTATGTGCTGTTGTCCTGTAGCAAGAAGTTGCTGGGGCATATATTTATTTTGACCTTATATGTAGGTATTTATTGGAGTTCAATGATTGCATTGTGCAAAGTGAATTGAAGAATAGTTTTATTTGGTCTTAAACGTACTCCAGTGCTATTTTCATCATTGTCAACGTTAGAATCATCATCAAACAAAAAAAGTCCTGTCAGAATGAGATTTGTTATGGTCCCGCCCGACACGCTGGCCAAGTGTGGTTATCAGATTAGAAAAATGCATTATTTATCGTTTAAAAAGTTATGATAAGGATTTGCATAAATTAAGATAAGGTTTATACAATTTTAGTATTTTATCATTAAACAATTTACAGTTGGTGACATTAAATATATAGATAATATAATAATATCATGAGCACGAACATTATACTTAAAACAGCAGTAAATGTCTAATACATAGAAATTAAAAATAAAATGTAATTGGCTTACACTCTAAACAACCAAATTTGTATGGTCTTTTGCTTCCATATAACTTTTTGTTTTAATTATATCCAGTAAAATTTCGATCACCCTGTACACTTCGGAGTAACTTGTATAAAAAGCGGTTGGTGTTAGTCGAATTACATTAGGCTGGCGAAAGTCTGAAACAACACCTCGTTTCTTCAACGCCAAAGAGATGCTGTAAGCTTCGTTATGTTCCAAACAGACATGACCACCTCTTCTGTGATCTTCCCTCAAATTACCAATCGCAAATCCATGTTCACTTAGCTTCTTTTCAACTAGATACATAAAATACGCTGTTATATGCAGAGATTTCTTTCTGAGCTTATCCATGCCAGCTTCGTGGAACATTCTCAATGAACCTTCCAAAGTCGCCTGTGATAGTAAGCAGGGAGTACCTATTTGCCAACCACCAGCATCTTTCTGATGATCAAACTCCTGACGTAACAAAAACTGCGTCTCAGATTTATTTCCATACCATCCAGCTAACCCTGGGAGATAGTGGAAATTCTTCCTGTTTATATACAAAGCTGCAGATGATCCAGGACCTCCATTCAAATATTTGTAAGTGCACCATACAGCGAAATCAATGTCTAATATTTTTAAATCTACTTCCAAAGCGCCGATCGCATGGCAGAGATCCCAGCCAATTTTTATACCTCTTTCGTTCGCAGCCTTGCTGATTTTCTCCATGTCAAGAATTTGAGCAGTTCTGTAATAGACGGTGGGTAAGAAAACAAGTGCCACATCTGGTGTCATCGCGTCGATTATATCCTCTTCAAGCATATACTTTCCTTTACTCTTAACAACTTTCACGGCATCTTCAGGCGTGTAGCCTTTTAATCTGACTTGACTATCGACGGCATATCGGTCTGTGGGAAAGTTGATGTCATCTACTAGTATCTTGTATCTGTCCTTGGTTGGGTGATAAAACGTGCTGATCGCTTGGTGTATTGTAGCTGTCGTTGTTTCTACCACAGCCACTTCATCATGATCCACTCCAACGAGAGGTGCCATTAGTTTGGATAAATAGCTGGAATATAAGAAGTATTTATTGGAGTCAACGTTCCATATCTTCACTCCTTCCTTTTTCCACTTCTCCAACACTTGCAGTACGCATTGCTCAGCATCTCTCGATGCCAATCCCAGGGAGTTGCCGCACATATAAATTTTATCTTTCTCTAGGTAGAATCTGTGTCGAAAATGACCTAACGGGTCATTGTTGTCCAGAAACTTCGCAAATTCCAGGTCGTCTCTGAAAGTTTGGTTCATATTTGAAGCACTTTGAAACTTTTTACCTTATTTTCTATTTGGTAGTGTTAAAGTATCAGTTCAGATCGGTTCCTTAAATACCGCGATACGTTGTTTTCTGTAATTGTCCATGTATCAATAACTTATCACTAATACACACAGATAACATCTGATGATTATCGCTGTTATTTTTACTGCAATGCGTCCACACGTTTTGAAGAATACATATTAGGTATTTACCTCATCATCACAGCGATTGAACGTGTTAACGTAGTTTTAAAAATGTTTAATTACGTTTTAAAGTGCATTCCATATTCTCGGTAAGTACTATAGGTAATCTCTATAGTAGAGACTAATTAATCTTTTTTCTACTTCACGCATGGTCACACTACACACTAAGTGATAAAATAACAACTAAGCTTTATTATCATACGGGTAATACTGACAATCAGACCGTAAAAGTGATAGGTTGATTAAATTGGCACCGATTTTTCATGGACCCGCGGAAATACAAACATAAAAATAAATATTTGAAAGCTCTGGGCTCGATCCAGCATACTTTCTAAGATAGTTTTAGGGCTAAGGTACATATAATAGCAAACTATTATTGCGTGTATAACGGGATTATAGGTCCAATATTGGTTAGTAAATCCAGCTGTGGAGTCTAATCCAACTAACTCTCTGTTGTAGTATCATATCCGATTGTAAAAACCTCTGTTAGCAAGGAAAAAACCGCGAGATTGTAAAGCCTTCCACTAATATGAAGTACTTGATAGGGGTTACTCCAAAACTCATAGTGCTGAGGGGTACGTTGGAAAAAACTGAAATATTTCACAGTATCAGTCTTCTTAAGGTGATCGTGGACTGGTAAGTAGTAAATTGAATATGTGCCTTGATATAACACCCTGTAACCTTGACAACGACGATAACATAATGGAGGGCGTGAGCAATAAACTCCACGATCATAAAACATACGATTGCCGCCATAAACGGATCATCATATTGGCGTTTCTAGCCGCTGTACATAGGTACGCAAATACATACCTACGTATTTTCCTCACCATGTGTGACATATTGACAATAGATTAATATTGTAGTAAAGTTTGGGAATCCCTGTATTCCAGGTTTAACCCTGCAGTAGCGCCGGTAAACAGGCTTGTTTTTGTCTGTGCACACTGCTGTGTATACACATGATGATGCAAGTAATCGAATTAAAGAAAATGTGTACGACAGTGTCGGCGTTAAAATGGGAAAAGTCTGCTATGGTTCGGAAATGTAGAAAACAAAAAGTATCATCATCATCATAATCAGCCTATTTCAGTCCACTGCTGGACATAGGCCTCCCCTAAAGGGGGGAAACAAAAATGGGTCGCTACAACCTTTGTCTCACGTCCCACTACTGGGAATGTGTCTCGGGTCAAAAACATTCTTGATTATATTAATGCGCTTTTTACCTGGTATAAAGAAAGGACGCAATACCATTAGTATTGTCTATTATTATTTTGTAGTTGTCATATATGGCACTATGGTTTATACTAAGCTATGTAGCTAGCTATATGTGTTGCTCATGTACTGAAAAAAACAATTAACTTCAATGTAACTGTCATACTTCACCTACAGAACGAATCATGAGACATATTATTACAACCTATAGAATTTCTAGTAGAAAATTTTCATATGGTGTTCCGAATTGGTCGATGCCAAAGCCGGTATATGGACCAATGGAGGTGCTACGATCCGAGCTGATGAACGGTATCAAAGTCGGTGCGGCGAAACACCTCGGATCCAAAATGTCCGCTTGCACCATTATGTTCCAGGTATATAATTATTTGAAACAAACAAACAAAGATATAATTATATTGGAATATATTGGCCCCCCACGACACCACACATACATAGGTAATACTCACAATTAAAGTTAGACCTAATGACAGAAATAGTATGCAAATAATAATATATTCAGAAATAGTATGCAAATATAATATATATCGACATATATTTCACATTACTTAATGTAATATAACATTATTCAGAATTGATATCCACTGGTTTTAACCAAAGTTATAACAGCAAAAAGGAACCATAATAAGAAGAGTTTTAATTTCTGGTTATTTATGCGTAATCGAGATTGACCTATGCACATTACCAGGCTTTACCTAGTGTTAATCATAACACAATTGTAAAACGTCTATATAATTAGAAGCACTAAGATTTTCGTTTTTACTGCAATACGCCCGTTTTTTCACTGGAAGACGGATAACCACAATTCAAAACAGGAGATTTTCGTAACTATTCGTATCTGTATAAGTATATCAACGTTTTTCAGACGGGATTTAGGTTCTACCCTCATTTTTGACAACTCCCTTTTAGTTTGCTATTTCCGATTACTATCATTGTATAATCCAGGGCAGTCTATATCAAATGATATTTGTAAAAAAATGAAAACATAGTCGATGCATTCATTTATCTATCTACGTTTTGATTTATTTCCTGTAGGCGGGATCGCGGTACGAGAGGGATAACTCCATTGGCGCAACCCACTTTATAAGAGCAATGTCATCAGCTGGAGGTCTAGGCTCTTCGACATTCTCCAAGTCGAGGGTTCTTCAGCAATACGGCGCGTATCTGACCTGCTCATCTGACCGCCAGACCCTCGCATTCACGCTACGTTGTCCACTCCCTATGTTTAGCGACTTGAAGTATTATTTGTTGGATACAGCTGCAAGGTAAAGTTATAAGATATAGTTATTTTTTTTTATATTTAGCCTAGCAAATAGGCAGGCGGGCCACCTGATGGTAAGTGGTCACCGCCGCCTATGGACACTTGCAACACTTGAGGAGCGGCCGCTGCTTTGCCGGCTTTGAAGGAGAGCTCTCTTTGCGCTTTTCTTGAAGAACCCCATGTCATAATGCTCCGGAAAAACATCGGATGGAAGCTCATTCCACATTAAATAATCAGGTAACTGCCTAAAGTTCAAAATGGTTTATCACTATATTTTCTACTAGTGTTATGTAGGTATTGAACCTTTACAACGTCAAGGAACTTTTAGTTATTACTAACCATTATCTGATACCCGGAACTTCGTTAGAGTTGTATAATCATATTAAAATATATTTGATGTATAGAGAAAAAAAACCCACTCGTTGGTCGAGTGGTTGCAAGTGTGACTGCCGATCAGGAGGCCTTGGGTTCAAATTCCGGGTCGGATACTATTGGATTTTTCTAATTTTGAATTTCTAGTAGTGACTCAGAGTCTGAATTTGAGCTCGGTATATGGCAATAGGGTCACCACCCACTCCATGGGACGTAAATGTAACTCGTGAAACGTGGGGACATTACACATTACATTACACTCCTCTGCGTATCCCCTCGGGGAATACAGGCGTAACGTTACGTTTTCAAGAAAAAATGCAAAATATATTAAAAGCAAACACATATTTTGCTTATCTTGTAAAACTGTTAAAAATTGTGGTTTCTTAATACGTTAATAATTTTACTTAAGTGTAACTAAAAAAACGGAAATAGATCTAGTGGGTTTTCCATGATGCGCAAACAACGTATATATCTATATATTTCTATATATAATACTGATTTCTGCTCATATGCCCAGGTGCTGCTATAACGACTGGGATATAAAGGATCGTAAATTATTAGTACGAGGTGACCTAATTAGGGCCCATCCTCAACAACGTGTCATAGACCTAGTTCAAAGGGCAATTTGGAGAGGACCCCTTGGAAATTCGATCTTCTGCGAAGAAGAACGGATTGATGAGATGTCGGAGAACAGACTGAGGGGTTTCGCGGCGACCAATCTGAGGTCAAATTGTTGCTCCATTGCGAGTATAGGTGTACCGTTTGATGAGATCATGAAGTTGGCAGAAAAAATTGATCCGTGCCGGGTAATTCTTCTTTTAACACGTAATTACATAGATAATATATTGATTACTAAATGGATCTCATTTAACTGCTTATTCGAAGATAGTACATGTTTCCATTTATCTGCCATCGGAGATACGCCATCGGAGATACTCATAGCATTCTTTCTTGGGCATTTTGACTTTTTTAATTTTCAATGTTATAGTTCTGGCATTTATGTTTCATGGATGGGATGAAAAATTCTATAATGTGGTTAATCTATCCATACACATAACACCAATCGATAAGACGATACTTTTTAGTGGAAGCATTATTTCTAACATGTACGAGTATTTATATACTTATGTGCATAGAGCTAGATATGAATCATTTACGAGAGTTTACATAGTATGTAGTGTATATATGTACTACATACATACACTCATATATAAAGTTACATTATAGGAGAGGCCGAAAGAACGACCCGTTGTTGAATCGTGTCCTCGTAATGGCTTTGAATACTTTGACTTGGGTCGTGACAGTACCACTTGGATAGCCGTCGCTGTGCCAGGCTGTGGAACTAACGATCTGGCGTAAGTCAACCATAACCTTAATGAAGTTTTGTATTCATTTTATTCCTCGTTTTTTAATTATTATTATTTTTTTCCTCACTTCACATTATGCAACGATCTCCTGAAGTTTTTGTGCGATCACATTACTCCTTGTTTTATTGCCTATGCGTTTTAACATTATTGTTAAAGCAGATAAATACGAAAATGACCCTTTTTTACTTCTTTAATAAAGGAAATCATTTACTAATACAGACCAGGCTCCAACAAATGTGTTTAAATTAGAGTACAAAATAATATAGGTACTAAAACCTTCAATACTGTTTTGAAATTCCCACAGGAATCTGTTGAAACATGCAATAGTGTCGGCTGCGTGTGGCACAAGTAATATCCAAAGTGGTCAGCATGAGCTGGACCGGACGCCGCAGCCGCCGCTCGGGCTGATGGCAGGCAACGATGTCTTCACGCAATATCATGCCTTCAATATTTCCTACCACGAGACAGGCGTTTTCGGTGAGGCAAATATTTCGATTTTTTATACTGTCATGTTCATCAGCCTGTCTCAGTCTACTGCTGGACATAGGCCTCCCCAAAAGGGGGTTTATGCCCGTAATCTCCACGCTGGCCATTCGGGTTGGAGCTAGTAGGACATAGCTTTTCGCACCGCCGACGCTGGTGCCCGTCGGCAGCCAGGGCATTTAGCCGTGCCTATTTAGGCTGTGCTATACCGTAACCAGCCGGTCGCCAGAGCTTTGTCTGTTATAGCAGGGTGCACCACGTGCAGATGAGGTTGGCA
>DWDT01000853.1:0-18276 GCA_018245595.1 Microceris scylla
CAAACAGAAATTAATTTTAGTACTCAAAAATCACCCATACCTAGCACTACAGATTTAATTGTAACAATCGAAGGAACAGCTGAAAAAAATTCGACACTAATTAATAAAGGTATTGATACTCAATAAATCATACACAAGAATAACAAACCAAAGAGAATCATAGAAGTATGTCAATTTTAACAACACATTTTAAACAGTCATCGATTAAAACTAATTTTTTATCTGTCACCGAATATTACGTATTGTTGTATATTAAATCTTTTGATTCAGGATTCACAACTACAGAGACTGGCATAACTGCTAGTTCTTCAGATATGAGCACTAAATTTGAAGGAATTAAAGACCAAGAACATCCTGAAGATCTGACAACTAGCGAAATAGGTACGGAAAGTAAAGATGTTACCACCACTATTACAATTGTAGACAATACCTCTGCAGATGCTGAAGTAGTAATCGTAACTGGAATTTCTCAAGATGACAAAAAATCAGATGCAACTCAACAAAATACACTTAATGGTGTGACAGAACGGACCACTACAACAATTTCAATAGATACTACCACAATAGTAGATGAGCCAAACAGCATTTCTGCTGTTGAAAATCGTACAGAAGAACCTGACGCCACTGGAAAAACTACATATAATGAAGAAACAGATAAAAAACGTACAGAATCCCCGGAATCCATCCAAAATATAATAAACAACGCTCAAGATGACATAAATACAGTGACTGTCACAGAAAAAGTACAAGAAATAAATGACGATAACCAAAATAAGATGTCAAACGTAGATGCTGGAAACACAGCCATCGAAAACAGTGAAATAGATCAATCAATGTTCATTAATACGTCAAACAAGGAATATTTCATAAG
Source organism: Microceris scylla (assembly GCA_018245595.1). Classification (NCBI taxonomy): domain Eukaryota; kingdom Metazoa; phylum Arthropoda; class Insecta; order Lepidoptera; family Hesperiidae; genus Microceris; species Microceris scylla. The sequence goes on from DWDT01000853.1 coordinate 872, forward strand.
CACTACAACCGATGATCAAGTAAAAACCAGCACTCCGTTAAGCACAAATAATACTTCGGAAGATCTTAACACAGCGACCATTGAAGTACCCAATAATGTACACTATACAACAATGGACACTCAGGGATATGATGTTGCATCGTTACGAACAGAAAATATAACTGAAATTAATAACAATGATACTAGCACAAATACAGAAAATACACCGGATAAGATAGAAATAACTAATAATATTGAAACAGACTAACAACTTTACGGGAATGAACGATATTTATGAATAAGTAGCTACAATATTTTGTATTATTACGATTATGAAAGAGCGTGTACACTTACAGAAACTATCATAATTAAATAAAAACTATTAAAATTACTAAACGGTTAGCATTAATAAGCAATGTTGAAAAACAATTCATTTCAAGTTTGAAATGACGGAATAAATAAATGGTTCTTTATTTTGAATCTTTTGTTTTTAAATTAACTGTTAATTTGTGAACGTTAATTTAATTAAATTTTATTTATTATTAAATAATTGAAATTATTTTCTCATTTGTTCTATATAAATTGTAACTTAAGTTGAATTCACGTATAAATGCTATTGTCATCTATCTTAAAGATCAACATTGGATTGTATAATGTATTATGTATTTTACTTCAGTTCTTACTTTGTAATGTTCCCGTAGATGTAATAATCGTAGAGTAAAACACACCAAGGAATTTTCTATAGATAAGAGTGAGAGAGAGGAGTCTAATCCTACATTAGAAACAAATTGTATTATATTTTTCTAACAAACACAATTGACTTGATTTGTATAAAAGCCGTAATGCCGATTTATATAAAAGCCGTCATGTTTTTTTTCTTTTCTATTATTTTTATATTAGGAGGAAATATTTTTAATTATAAATACGATATATAAAAAATAATAATAATTACAAATATGATAAATAAAACAAATTTTATATATTATGAACACATTTTATTAATAAATCTTAGTTTATAACAAATTTCCGCAGTATGGCACAAGTTTCAAATATAAAAAAATATTTCTCTATTTTGGAGTTACATTTTGTAATACATCTTTCGAAAACTTTTCAATAATAATGACAGTTATAAGACAATCTTTGTGATACCGACATCTAATTTTTGACCATTCACTATTGTCACTACGGGTTGTTCGTCGCTCACTATTTTCACAACTACCTTTCACTACACAATAATAATAATAATGTACGCAATATTTTTATTTCTACAGAATGCGAACCATGTAAATATAAAGTTAAATTAAAATTGTTGTAGTCCGGTCTCGATTTTGATACAGAGCTACATATAAATTAGTGCTGTAGGAAACAGGATATAATTTTATGGATAGCAGAAGACACCAATAACAGAAGATAGAAAATGTCCTTCTTTTATTTGTACAAAAATAAAGAAAATAGCTTTATACTCTGACTTCAAATTTCTGTTCGAAATTTCTAATCCTGAGCATTGATATTCTAGTTCCACATCATGCATTATTAAAATTTCATCGGTTCGAAATTCAGCAATTGAAGGTCATTATTATTATTATTATTATTATAACTATAAAAGCGAATGACGATAAATAACTTCTTAAAACTAAATATGGCAGTTAAAACTTAAATATAAATCTAATTAGCTACTCAAGACATTGTAATTTCATGTTTATTCATTTAGGCTTATTTAATAGTTATAAATTTATCACTCACAATTTAGAAAATGTAAAATAATTATATAAAATTTATTATTGCCATGATACTAATATATTACTGCTGTATGTCTACACATAGAAAGAGGTATGGCTAATAGAATAAATGTAATTAGTATTTTCTGCGACTTGTAATTACAATTACATTAGATGAATAATTTATTATTATTGCCATTATATTGCGATTTTATTTCTTTTAATATTGCAATTACCTAATACCACAGATAAAATTTGAACTGTTTGCAAAAACATAGAATATCATAAACATCTGTAAAAGTATTTATGAATTGATTGGAAGTAAGTACCTGTTATATTAATTATAATTAACAGTCAGACGGAATCGTCAGTTACACAGATGAATTCATGAAATAAATAAACAATGCGACAATATAATTTTGACGAGCTTAAACCATACAAATTAATTTCGTCACATCGCGTTCCTTTCGTGACGTCGAATTAAATTTCGTGACAATAGTTTCGCTTTCAAAACTAGACATAAGGAATCCTCCGTGTAATAATTATATATTTAGTCTTTATATCCACTGGTATTTTTCCAAAATAAATTTTTCGATTTGAATAAAACTGTGGCAAGATTCAGGGCAGTATTTGACATGGATGTGTATTAAAAATATATATGTTTTAAAATACATACACGAAGAGGTACTATTTAGGTCTAAGATAGGAATATTAGGGTAGAGGTACACTAGGAACATTGTTTTGTCATACAAAAAGTAAATAAAGTCTTAAATTAACACTCGTCCCACTATCAGCGAACATATCGCGAGCTATCATCTGCGCTATTACATAATGGAAAATTGATTTACACCTAGTTATTAAAGTCTATATTTTCAATATCTATGGCTATTTTCGTTTCGTTATTGGCGAGATCAGGTTTTTAGCTGCATATTCGAAATATATAGGAGAATTATAATATATTTAGTATTATTATGTATAAAGAATTTTACAAAATACATTTTCATATGATGGTCGATTCTATTATAATAAGGTTAAATTTCCAATAGCGTAGAGTCGAAGCGAAGCGTCGCTACATAAATACTTTCACTTTACTAGCGTATTTAGTTCCAACTCCTTTAACTAAAGTGCAAATTTGTATACAGAAAATTGGCAGGTATACATTTTGTTCGAGAACTACGCGAGAGAACGCGCGGCGCCGCGCGCTTGCCGTTCTTGTATAGAAATATGCACGTTAGTTCATAGAGTGAGGACTCAATATGCTATTAAAGTGGAAGTGATAAGTTGTTTCGACTGTGCTGCAACGAAAATTGAAAATTGAAATAAACATACATCGTTATTTAATTTTTATAAAATATGTTACAATAAAAACATTGAAAATAATTTTTAAACGTTATCGAGTATTATTTTGAAAGTTTTATAAGAAAAATATTCGCTACAAATAAATATATTATCCAAAAACGTTCGACATTAATTCACAAATTATAATTTTTAAAATTTTAAAACAGTTGACAATAGTAAAAAATAATCTATAATTATTTCAATTTCATAATAAATAAAAATTGATTGCATAAATATAATTTCATGTATAATTCTTTTTAAAAACCTGTATAATATTGTGTATAAATAATAATAAATAATTCGTTCGAGTTTCTTAATATCAAAATATTTTTTTAAGGAACTATTTGGGAGTAGACAATTATAAAAATATAAAATGACAACTATTAGAGTTTTGAGTATCAATATGAAAAAACAAAATTTTAGGCACATGAGCAAAACATTTTAGATTTACGGAGAACACATGAATTTTAAATGGCATTGCATTACGGATTACTGCGGGCGAGCGCGCGCCGATCTGTAATGGAACGCAATATTACTTTAACTAACAAGCTATATCACGGATCACTACGGACTGGCCCGCGCCACCGCTCGCCCCTAGCTACGACGTATCGGTGCGGGTAAGTACGCGGCGATGCGCGATCGTTCGTAGTGATCCGCGATATCACTGACCGTAAGAGACCAATATTAAAAGTCACTATAAACTTTCGAGACATCCATTTTCGAGACAATTATTTCTTCATAGTATTGTTTAATTGGAATTTTCAGTATCACAGACCACATAATTTAAAAACCATTAAGCACAAATTGCTAATATCTTAATGCCTATAAGGCGTTAGTTTTTTAAATTGAGAATATTTAAAGAAAAAATATATGTTTCTGGGTATAACCGAAAAATTTTAACTATTTGACACACAACACTCTGCCTACATCCCATTTCACACGGCGTGACGATGTAACGAATACAGAAAAGTAAAATTTCATTATGAATAGTGAAAATATTGCCACCTACTTTCAATATTTTTATAGATTTTTTTTAAATACAATCATGTGCATAATAGTATTAAATGTTTTAAAATGACATTAAAAAAATATATAACACAAGTACGTGAAACTTGTTATTTCCATGTGAATTTTTTTTATTTAAAAAATAACTTTTTTTGTGCAAGAATAACGTGCCATTATGGAAAAAACTCACTTAAAATATACAAAAACTGTACATAATATTGTGCAATGATATTTGCGGTCTACTTGGAGCATATTCGGCCACGCGGCTCCAAAGTGTACTAGCATTTAGACACGTTAGCTACCAATATTATATATATTACTATACATAATCGAAAAGACCTAAAATTGTATATATATCCTAAATTTCGATTTAACACTCAACGGTCGGAATGCCGATGTGTTGCGCACAGGGTAACCGGTTCGATTCCTGGCCAAACAGTTATATAAATGCTAACTATACCTCTTAAATCAATGTTTGTGTGTTTTGTTATAATAACCGTAACGCAGACATTTACGATGTAGGTAGGCAGGAAAAAGGTTGAAAATTTTTACTATTTAGTAACAATTCTCATACTTATGTACATATATAAGTACTTAAATTATGTAGTCTGCACGTAATTCCGAAACGTATGTAATTTTTTTATCACAACGCATTATAAATCTCTAAAGTTGTGTCCACACAAGCATATCCAATATAATGCGCCCTTAGAGTCACATGTGCAAATTTTCCGTTTCTATTGGAATAGACGAGGCAGAATATGACTAATTTAAACACTATGAGCAAACGATTATTTATCTGTGATCCGAAGCTCAGCGAGCTCCTTCTCCTCGTCGACCTCATCCTCGTCCTCGGAGCCGTGCACTGACGCAGCCGGTGTGGTGGCTCCTGGGGATTGGAAATTGATTAATGGTGTACGCAAGCTTTTAGCTAATTGCAGTCAAATGGTTTAACAACGTGTCACAGATAGATCTATCATATGTATTAATATACTGTGATATGTACATTGTGTACAATACGATGACAGGTGGCATCACACTTAATTGAAAAATTGTGCACATCTACCCACATCTGCTCACTCAAAAACAAAAGTGATATCAAAAGTGCGCAAACAAATAATAATAATAACAAAATATTATATAAAATACATAACCCATTGGTCTAATGCTCAGGGACCCTGGTTGCTGAGCTGGGGGCTGTGGCTTCGATTCTCGTCCACGGCAAATATTTGTGTAAGCATGAGTATTGGTTATGCGTTCGTGACTAAAATTATCTGTACGTGTAACTATGTGTTTATTTTAATGAAAAGTTTATCAGATGTCTGTTCACTATAGAACACGCTTAGTTCAGTTCGTAATCAGATAGCCATCTGTGTTATCCCTAGATATTATTATTACCAAGATATATAGATAATAAAACCCACCACACGTTGCTTCCATCATCCAGGTTCGTAGAAGAGAACGGCGTATCATATAATATGCGTATAATATGCTCATATCACCCTTATTCAGACCAAAGATCATAAACGCCTCGTCTCAGAAAATGTGTGGTTACTACACCCGTCAAATATGGAAAGTACTTCAGTGGAAGTAGCAGGACATATAAATACTGGGATAAGGCTTCCTCAAACCGACCCTGACGTTGGGTTTCTACCAGCTACAGGACGAAACAATACCAAATTAAACCAATACCAGCCGCAGTAAAACACATGTATCATAATTTAAGAACTGAACAAATCGTACGTTTGAAATTATTAGCAAGTTTGTTTCAATTTACATGACACCTTTGTTGATATCACTCTCTCAAAGACGATGGTGGTGCCATCTATGCGACAGTGCTGCCATCTGTTCAATTTCAATAACAATAGTGCCGCTACCCACAACAAAGGACGCTTGAACGGAGTCATTAGCTCTATATAAATCAAGTGCCACAGGATACTATCATTGCCGAAATATACATTGTCTTACAGCAGTGATGTGCCTTGAGTATGTAGTATACAAACAAGTGAGCTACAAAACCGTACATGAAACAAAAAAGTGCATTTTCTAAATAAATATCAATACAATTCCATTTCATCGTTGAAGGTATTCATGAAATCTTTAAACGCATTAGAACAAATTTCAATCCGGTCACGATAATACCCATATAAATTTCCCCCTTCAAAACCTCGCAATTCTACTCTCTATTTGCAACAACCCCCTCCTCACATAAGTGACGTGTAAGCAACAAATCAAAATGTGCACTTGTAAAACTCCATTTGAAACCCTGAAACTACCCCCATAAACTCAAACAAAAAAACCCATATAAAGAACCTAATTCTCCTCGGTCTCCTCAACACAGTCGTTCAGCTTAGCGATCAACTGGTCTATCTGTTCGGAGACAGCCTCGTTCAGCGGCTCCAAGAAATCACTCGGAGTCCTATAGTTCTCCTGTTCCGCCTCGTTGAACTCGAGAGTTCTCTCGAAGCTCACTTCTAGCTCGCCACCCTCATCATCATCGGTGATTTCGAGGATCTCCAGCGATTTCTGAACATTCAACGCTTTCTTCTTCTGCACGTCAGTGGTCTGGACCTCCTCGTCCTTGGTCTCCTTCTGACGTTCGATCTCCTTGTGGTAGGAGGACGTGAGCCAATTGGTCTCGTGGCGGCTGCGGCGCACTGCCGTCGGAGGCGTTACAATCTCTTTAAGTTCGGAAAAAGGCTAGCTACAAAGTCTACATTATTTATTCTTAAGCTACAGGCTATCTTTAGACTAATGGCTCAACATTAATGATACGATAGGCAGAGTCATGTAACATGTTACATTTACGTATTTATCGACAATGGCACCACATGTCAGCAATCAGTTATATGGCGCTAGATTAGCGCTAACCTATAACTGATTTATAAGTTAGCGCTATCGCTAACATTCCACTATATGCAGTACCACCACATAGCAGTTGTTACCCACGGTTTCGTTTGTTACGGAAACTCATCAACTCTTAACGTAGACTGCGTCAGCTCAGCTTTGAACGAGGGCGTACAACGAAAGATGCACAAGGTGCTCTAACTCACTGGAGTGTGTAGGGCTGGGCGGCTCGGAGATGGGGCGAGGGTAGTTGAACCGTTTGCCCAGCTCGATGTCCATGTGGTCCACGTAGTCCGGGTACACAATCTTGAGGGCCTGGGCGCGGGCCTGGCGGTAGTACTGTTAACAACATAATTAAATACGTCATTTTATGGTCTATTTAGTACAAATAAAACCGGTCACTGCAAGCTCATATAAGTCTAATTTTCTTCCAATTCGTATAACTTGAAATTTTTACATCTATAAAAAACGAGCCATGGGGCTATTAACCTAAAAGTACAAAGAATGCTTCATGTGAACCAATGACTAATGAAAACAAAATAAAATATTAAATTATTTATAACAGAAATACAAAACATAATATGATCTTTTAGCAGCCGTTCGGGAGATAAAAGTAGTGAGAATAACTGATATACATACATAGAAAGTGACTCATAAAATAATGAGCAGTGATACCAAAGTGTAGGTTTACATTGACGAATTACAAAAGAAACGAAACGGAAGAAATACAACAAATAAAACAACAATCATAAAAAAAACCTTGCTGCGACCGAATATAACTGAACGAAACCCAGAAAGTATGAACGAGTGAATGATTAGTGATTCATTACTCTGTTCTAAAAAGTAGAAAGATTAAACACTCGTTCTTTGAACAGCTATTCACTTACAATGCCAAGATTCCGCCAGTCCATCAGATCAGACAATCTTTCCGTCCTATTCCTCTGGATAATGCGCTGCCGTCGTGTTAGCCTGAAAACAAAAACATATTCAGTCATATTCGCTGTCAGTTAGGGCCAACACGATAGCCCGAAGATTAGAAGTTGCTCGAAAGTGAAAATAATACTGTTTCGAGCATATTGCACTTATTTTTACACATGTAGCCTTTGGGCCTCATATTCTCAGAAATCATACAGCGCCCTCCGCGTCCAGTATAACAATGCATTCAGGGTGCTGATGGGGTTGCCTAAGTCTTGCAGTGCTTCAGGTATTTTCGCAAAAGCTCGTATAGATTGCTTTTACGCTACAATGCGAAAAAGATGTGCGCAACTAGTAGCCAAAAGTATATACTTACTTAGTAAAATCAAACATATACTGCGCCAGCTGTTGGACGGAGCCCTCCAGCGATATATATCGACGGTCAACCACGTAGATACCGTACGACATCGGGTCAGCTATGTGCTCTTGCATGAAACAGCCAAAACCTGGAGTCAAAGATAAGTTTTATATATAACAGTATATACATATGTATATCATTTGACTGGCTTGTTGATGCAGTGTTTAGTAGTACTGACTGCTCAGCCAGGGGTTGCGAGTTCCACTTCCATCCAGAAGAAATATGTCGTTAATGAGTACAAGTGTATGTATTTAAGCAAACATTTAATTCACAAGTTGTCTGATTCCCTGAATACAAACTCTGCATAGTTTATGGTATGAGCTAGTGTGAGTTTTTGACTTTGACATTTTTGCTGTCCCGTGTACATCTTTCTTTCTGTTTTTTTTTTAAATATTGCACATCGTTATACTTGTCAAATAAAAAATAATTCACTTTTAATACTTGTGATTTTTTCTTTCGTGCTTTTGACTGCATTCTTTCAGTTCTATTTAACAGCAAAGTATTTTAAAGAGAAAAGAGGATATTTTAAAGACCAGCCTTTTCAGCTACCTGTCTAGCAGCATCACGTGATAAACCTTCTTTTTCGACTATGACATTGGTCTCCGAGATTAAACAACAACTGAACACATTATAAATAATGATTCTGTGCCGAACATTTACACCACACTTACCGGACAGATTGGTGGTAATGCTGGGGATACCCATGACGGTGCACTCGGCGGGGGTGTAGCCCCAGGGCTCGTAGTAGGACGGGAACACACCCAAATGGCAGCCGCGCACGAATTCCTCGTAATCCAGCCCGAACAGTGGATTGGTAGAGGTCAGAAACTCAGGATGGAATATCACCTAACAAAAGAATTAAAGTTGTACAATGAATAAAATTATTAAGTGATACAATTGTACAGACAGTAATTTTAACTCTGTCAAATTACTATGTCTACTTGACTAGCCAAGTACTCGGCTCTCCTTGTCCTATTTAATGACAACAGAACCACCTAAAAGACTGGACTTAGAGGTGCACCTTGCGAGATGCGTATGTAAAACAGTAAACCAATGTGGGCTGACGATGTTGTTCATACGCGCGGGTAGTTTTAAAAGTGTAATTCCCATTAACATTAGATATGTAATAGCCCAATGCTCTCCTCATCCAGTTTAATTAAAACAGGACCAGCTAAAAGAAAGAGTATACATATATCAGCTAAAGGGATCGGATGTGTGGATAGCTGTAAGAATACAATAATAAATTATACCCAAAAAGCCGCATTACTTACTTTGACATTGTCGTGAACTGTGTTGAACAACTGACACCTCCGGATCGAGTTCAACACTGGATCGCTCCAATCGTCTACCTGAAAGAATGAAAGATACAACGAATATAAAGATCAATACTAACAACAGAACAAAAAACAATACAAATAACATGATGCATGAATATGGCAATACGTACCACATTGTGCGTGGTGACGGGCGGCAGGCCGTCCCGCTGCAGCGCGTAGATGCAGCGCTTGAGGCGCACGGTGTCCTCCTTGTGCAGCAGGTCGGACGCGTCCGGCAGGTGGCCTCTGCGGTACAACAGCTTATGTGTATAACCATAATGTACATACATTATGTATCTACGTGATATCTATCTAGGGATCTACGTGATGATATTTCAATGATATATCATCAAAAATATTTAAGAATTGTTACTCTCTCTGAGAGAGCAATAATTCTCAAATATTTTTGGGTTTTCCAATAACGTAATAGCCAAAAATATGAATAAGCCCACATATAAATATGAAACCTGCCCACCTGAGACATATGTCGTACATTCGCTTGCCGATCTTCTGCTGGATGTCCTGGATGGTGTCCCTCAGCGACTTAGTGACAGCGTGGCCCCGGAGGCTCTCCACGTTAAAATTGTTCGTCTTCGCCGGGAAGATCAGGAACGCTATCACCGTCATCTCTGAACCTGATGACTGCAAACCAATAGTTATTATTACATTACTTATTAATTATCGAACACTTCCAAAACTGTTAGACGTAATGAAATAAATACATTAAGATTAGTTGACCAGCCCATTGGTCTAACCTATTGAACCTAAGTGTTGAGCAGGAGTTCGTGGATTCGTTTCCCATCCAGGACAGATGTTTCTGCGACGAACTCAAGTATTTGTCTTTGCGGGTGGTAAAAATATATCAGTAGTAAATCTTGAACATTTGATAAAATTTAACAAATGCTTTCTATGTACTTAGTACCTCCTTACTACTAGTTAACTTCTGCGAGTCATATTTACCTTCAAGTAATGGTTGAGTCGCGCCAACGCCTCTATGAATATGTCGGCTCCCTTGTTGCCGAACTCGTAGCGGCCCGCGATGAAGAAGTACAATGTTTTGTCCAGGTCGAAGTTGAAATGGCTGTTCAGGAGAAAAAAAAGATTTCTTTCACCAACATATTTATAAACAATCTAATATACAAAAAAAAATATTTCTAAGGTGTGTGAAGTCTTCCACCTCGCACTTGGCCAGCATGGCAGACTATGGCCTTAACCCTCCCAATATGAGAGGAGACCCGTATTCCAGCAGTGGAATTGTAATGGTTGAAAAAAAAAAGAAAATATACATATACATAAAGTCGACTATCGATTAACGACTGCTACAACTGAAGCAGCTCTACAAATAAAAATAATTATATAACATCGCATTTATATATACACCTTATAACTTTGTTGCGAAGTCGATAATAACTTACCAATCAAAGCCTTTACACACATTCAAATATAGACATTAATTATTAACAAATAAGGTTGATATTGACTTACCCGTAAAAGTGCCCTCTAGCGAACTCATTGATCTTTTCCTTAGCGAGCGCGTGTAGGTTCTGGAACTCGTGCAGCGCAGAGAACTTCTTCACGTTCAGGCCGTTGGGAGTTATTATATCCGGCTTGCGTTTCAACAGGTGCTCGGCCTCGTACCCTGAAAGAATGGTATGTTGACTGTCAGATGGTTTAAGCATTGGCAATCGTTATACATTCTCATCATCATCACCAGCTATTTCGGTCTACTACTGGACATAGGCCTCTTCAAAACAGGGAGCATTAAGCGTTATACAACACGCCGAAATCAAATTGACACTTGCGAGCAATGCGCTATCCCCCCGGGCCCATGTTTGAGCCCAAAAATGACCGAACCTATGCTTTATAAAAATACTATTCTTAAAATTTATACAATTATATTCATCCCTATCCCATATACACACTTGATAGAGAAAACCTTCCAACTTGATAGAGAAAATTGTCATACAAACATGCATATCATTAAGACGGCTAGGTGCCGATCTAAACCTCTCACCATCACCTGGATTGCCTGGTAGAAAATGCTACATGACATAAATCCGCCCTTTGTGTTTAACAATAAAAGGAAAAATAAATATATACACAGATATTTATACCTGTGATGTCGGACACTGTGGTAAAGATGTGAGCCATGTGGGCGGCAGCGCGCTCCATGCAGTAGCGGTGATAGATCTGCCTCTTGCCAGCCTCTTCGTCCACGGAGAACTGGAAGAGTATCATGTACATAAATGATCATCATCATTATAATCAACCCTTTTATCGTTCCACTCTAAGATTTCGCCAGCACCCGCCAATCTACATTTGGCCAGCGTGGCAGACAAAGGTCATAAAGCTTCTCTTATATCTATCTATCTGTTGTTGGTATTTGATTATGTCTCCGTCTTGCTAACATATAATACATTTGTCCTATTATAACACGGATACAGTGTGCGAGCTGCAGACAGAGACGAATACAGTCAGACCAATGTGAATAACGATGAAAACTCACAACCTTGTCCAAGTTGTTGTAGAAATCGGTGTTGCCAGCGCACAGGTATCTACCGAGGAGGGTGGCGTGCGTCGTGAACACAGTAGCAACATCTACGTGGCGGACTCTGGAAATTAAACACATTTATTTATTTATGGTGTTATATATTATATCAATATATGGTACATACGAAGTAGGAAGTAAATCCGCAACCCTTCTAACCCCAATTAACTATTTCTACACTCCGCTAACTCTACCATTTAGCGATCTTTTCTACCCTTAACCTCCCCTATACTGATAACATTTAATGTCTTTCTCCCACTTCATCCCCTCTTTTTCACCCAGCATTATAATTAACAAAGATTTACCTCAACACTATGAGTCCAATGCCAGCTTGCCACTCGTGGAAATGGCAAACCACTCGCGGTGGGGTGTCGCTATAATTTTCAGCTGCTTTCCGGAACTGTAGACAAGATCATAGACAAATATTGAAACAGCACTGATGGTAATTGGTAACAATATCCATTAAAAACTAACAACTGAAATTAATTGACACGAACATTTCTATTGCCAACTTAAATAAACTTCCACTATGAGCCCTATTTGAAGATTTAAATACAATTTATTTAACCACAGAAAGCCATTATTAAACTAATATAGATTGTACTTATACTTTGAGTAATCATTGCTATTTATAGCTTAGTTTAAAATTGAAAACAGCGCCATCTACCCACCTCGCTGACAAACTGCGCAACCATAAACCCGAGTATCACAGCATCGTTGGCCTCTATGTCCAGGTGCGGGATGCCCAGCGAGCAGGTGTCCCACAGCTCCTGCTTGTAGCCGTCCAGCTGCCACGCGCCAGAGCCAATGTCGAATAGAATGATCTGTGGGTTGCCGTCCACCAACCATGTGCCTGTGTGAACCTGAAATTTTTCTTATTTACATAATAAATAATAATATAAAAATATATTACATACATTTTACATACTAACAAGTACTTTTTTATTAATATTATACTGAGCTATTACTATCATGATGATGATGATGATGCTTGTACAGTATATGTAGTTGGTACAGTATAATAGGGTGTTAAAAAAATTGTAATAGAAGTAGAAATACCTTGTAGCCCTGGTTCCTCATGGCATTCACAGCTACCGTTAGAGGGGAATTGGGTGGGAAATCAGCTTCTTCCACTTCTGTGCGCGCGCAGTGCTCCTTGTACGGGCCTGAAAGAAAAAATAAAACCGTTTAAAAAAACGTAGTGCGGATAAAACAGTTTTGTTTTCCAAATTTAGGACATGCTTTTAGTTGTTATTTATAATCCAACCATTTGCTTAAACAACATTAGTTATGGTAATTATGTAAAAAAAGAATTATGAATAGAAAACTTATAAATAACTTATACCATCAAAAGGTAAGTTTTATACAGCTGTTTAGTACGCATTTTCCGTTTAATTTAACTTATTTATATACTATTGTGCATATATTAATTATAAATTATTCTAAAATATATAAATCTGTGACCGTAATTGTGGCCCTTGTGGAGTCGGTTAAAATTAACCTGCTTTTATTCTAGGCCGTATTAGACTTAACATGCTGATAAAAAATTAATATTGCACCTAACAAGAGAAAACTATGAAATTCCAAAATTAATCTAACTGATTAATCTTATGCCTATATCACCACCACCTCTAGCACCGACATAACGAGACTCTTAAAAATGGCATAAATATATTTAAAAACATATTATTCATACATGTAGATAGATTAAAATAACAAATAACATATTTAACTTTATTTATTTATAATGAGTGGATAAGAATTACAAGGAATAGATTCAAATTAGGAGCATATTCAAATAGAGAATAAATTCAAAAAAGCAGTACATTCGAAAAACAAACATGTTCTATAAAGTAATAGACTAAAATACTGACTTGGTCACTTAGTATACGATGTTTGTAAATTTTCATAGAGCACATTGTGTTCAAACTACATAGAACTGTGACGAAGACAAAACTCGTTTATTGCTAGCAACACTTTCGCTCTTTCTATTGTTATACACTCGCTCAGCGTCTAGCAACTTTCCCGCGCAAAAACAATACAGTGCGCAGTCAGGAGACATACAATATACAGGAAGCAAAATAAGCTGGGTGTATTATTGTCGTAGAGGGACATAAAGGAAAAAGGATAAGATATGAAACAGAGATATGAAACACTAGGAATGTTTAAAATAAAAGTACTTTCAGAAGGCACTAGGAAGTAATTGATTCTCAAAGTGAGCAGTATATGAAATAAGTTTGGGAAACTAAATGAATGAAGTTCATCAACTAAATTAGATTTATTTAATGAGAGACGTTCACTTTTAAGTCTTACCCAATAGGCAGTAATTCTCCCCCATCTCCTCCGTAGACACATATGCCTTCGATCTGATTACAGTGTAAATGCCGCCGACTGGAACAAAAACGATGAAACTTTAACATCTCATAATCTTATGTAAACGTAATCTTATGTATACGCCTGTATGAGGAATATAAAGGCGTGTGATGCAGATGTCGGTGGATGATAGATTTGAAGTGTTATGTATACATTTTTGCCTATTTGTTCCTATGTGTGTGCGCTCATTGCGCAGAAGCTAATGAACCAATTGCGCACATAACTATATAACGAACACAATATTCGATTCTCTCAAATATCATCATCAACCTCATAACATACCATGACTGGAAACAGATCGTTCAGAACGAGAACTGTTTTCGGTCCGAAAAAACTAAACGAAAAACATCCGTAAAGAAACCTATCTTTAACTAAATAACATACGACGGACACATTGTCTTTGTTTTCCAAAGACAGGCAATCTGCGCGCTATTTATTTTCAGCCAGTTCTGTCACGCTGTGTCTATTGTCTGTGGTTCGCGGCACAGGTCCTCGACGACCCTGCGAGACGGGTCTAACTTGTCTTGACTCAAGACGTTTCACGGTATAAGTTGCGTAACAATGAACTGTGAATTTTTATGTCGCTGGGACATTACGCGCTTGGCGAGTTTTGAAGAACATCAACTTTGCCATCAACATCACAAAAAACAACATAATCGACACTATATACCAATATCCTTGTCTATAATACAAGCTAACTCGGTAAATAAGGAAATAACAAAACAATTGTTTAATCTGTTTTAAAGTGAAAATTTAAGTTACAAACAACTAGAAGCATTATACGGTTTATAACAATTAATATGAATGTAAGAACATCCAATGTTAAAATATTTTTTTGTAAATAAACTGACGAGTTTGATAAATAAAAAGTAAAGTTAAAGTACCTATATGGAAGAATGTAATAAATGATATAATATGGTAAGTGAACAGTAGTGCCTTCACAAACGTAGAATAATCTGCGACGTACTTTTTTATCCCTCAAAATAATTTACTTATAAGCGCATTATACAACACACACGAAAGATCAAAAGTATCGCATACAAAAAGTTGCTCAATGAACTGCGGTTATCTACAAATACACCTGAAGGCGAGCGACATTATTATGTATAGTCTAGGATTTAGCACGCTTGCCTAGACAGTGTCTATTCAGTCTAATCTAAAACAGTTCCAAGTTGTACGAATCGGGAACAATTATCAGATTTATTATTGAATTATTTAGCCACCCTCTAACTATATATCTCGTTCCATAAATTTCATTATCAACCATAATTTACCAGCAAGCAAGGGTAGGAAACAGTTTTGAAAATTTTTGAGAATTAGGTAGGGGGTAGGTGTGAAAATGCCATCTATACTAAACTTAATTAGGAAATCTAACACAGTTTGTTCATTACCTTTATTTGCGGCTTCCCAAGCCGTCTCGAAGGTCCATCTATTCTCTTCTATAGCTGCTTGCCCCTTATCCATGAAAGATAGAAGGTCGTGGGTGGAGTCGGCTCTGTAGAACCGCCGGGAGGTTCTGTCGCGCGACATTTTGATCTGTTGAAAAGAACAGAAGACTGATATTAGAGTTAGGAATAGACATGCAGTTTATCATAGCTTACGACCCCAGCTGGTGGAGTGTCGACATACGCAAAGTGGCTGGCAGTGGTTGGATGCGAAGATCGCGCTCAGTGGCGTGCTATTGGAAATTCCTGTGTCCAGCAATAGGCGGGAATTGATAATAATGATGCAGTTTATAGCATGGTGGGTCACCACAGCAGGTGTAGACGATCTCGACCATTTTGATTCTTAGGGCTTTTGCTAACAACTAATGAAATCGACAACAATAGAATCGTTGAATTAAAACAAATTATTTTCAACTAGTTATTTCCTGTGGTGTCACTCTCTCTCTCTGTATCTCTTTTGTAGCGAATTAATAATTAATAATGTTCCGACGAAATCGTGATCTGATCAAAAAATCATTTAATGTATGTATAAATAGTATTTAATAATTAGATAATAAACTAATTTTGTAATTTTAAATAAACACCCTAATTGAATTTTGAGCGACGAAAAGATAAAATTGCGCTTAATATTAATCAAATTGAATAAATTTTTTACACGGCAGACATAAAAAAAATTAACAATAGGTGACACACTAACTGACATTTTGAGAAAATCTCTCTGTAACCCCCTACTCTTGGGGACGTTTAATATTACCACGAAAACGTTAAGTACTACACTCCTCTGTTTACCTCTTCGCGGAAAAACAAACAATATGCAACGATTCAAAAGAATTTATTAACTAGAAAAAGGGAAAATTAACAACTGGCAATATTAGAAGATTGGTTTGATTGACGCGTTCTATGCACAGACGAACAATTTGACGTACACGCGAAATACATTTACGTTTTTTAAATACGTGTACGCGGTAAATTTTATTTACTCCCCAGTTTACAGCAACAGTACTACCATCGTTAAACTTACTATTGACTTAATTCACGTGACAAAAGGGCGATGGCGCTCATTGGGGGAGGCCTATGTCCAGCAGTGGACTGAGTAATAGTAATTGTTGGACCACGAATTCTGCATTTTATTTGCTGTACACAAATATTGTAACGTCTATTTTGTGTAGTGTGAGCCTTAAAGAAATATATTACAACCGATTTCAAAAAGAGGTTGTCAGTTCGTTTTTATTCTCTTCGGGATAGTCCGAGCAACAAGATTAGGAGTATCTGCCATAATCTGTTGCCTCCGGGAGCCTGAAGAAGTTCGGCAAGTTCCGAAACTAGTCGCGCTATGTCGAAACGACACAAGTGAGATTGCCAGCGCATAATTTAATCATGTACTCGTATATAGATACACCCAAAATGTTACTTAGTTGACTGGCTCGTTGGTCCAGTGGTCAGTGGTAAGTAAATAAATGGTTGTGTGATCAGCACAAATATTTGTTATTGAGATCAGACGGCCCA
>DWDT01000854.1:0-18257 GCA_018245595.1 Microceris scylla
TCTTCAGGAAGAGATCTCGTGCTGCTCACCGTGGATTTAAATTCAATTGCAGATGTAGAACATTTCATATACTCCGTCAATATATTTATATGCATAATTTAAATCTTTGCACAAGCAGAAGGCACTTTATGAAGAGTTCTGCATTAATTTACTTAATCGTTTTTATTCAAAACGTCTAAATTAAATCATGATGTTATAAATTATGAAATGAAGAATAATTTTAAACAATTTGCAAACATGGAACGATGATAGTACGCACTGATCAAAGATCAAACAACGGGAGAGTGCTAAACACTTGTAAAATCTCTCACAATGCAAAATATCGTAACCGACGAAACAAATCAGGGAAATATGTTACTTTTGCGCACCATAATAATGACGGTTTTCGGATGTGCAAAAATAGATATAAATGCGATATATGTATCTGGTCGATATAGTAGCAAATGATACAGCCGTCTCCACTTAAACCACTCAAGATTGAAACCCGAATAGTCATAAATCAGCTGATAACGATAACTCATAGTTTGAGAGCGCACATTGGAGCCGATTCCAGTATACCGCTTCACGCTTGATATGACTGTACAAAACGGTAACGAAATAATTATGTATACCAACTGATTGGTATTGAATTGGAAACGTACGAGCACACATTGTAAGATGAACGTGAATGTACAATTGAAGTTGCGGCTATTTTGTTTTTCTTTAAAAAACTAACGGATGGTAGGTACTTGCTTAATGAGATCTGTGGAGGATCGTGTGTTGTAGCATATTTATGCCCACCAGCAATGGAAGCGTAAAGATGACCAGATAATGATGATGAAGCAACTTTTTTCTGTTTGTTGCGTTTTTGTCGTAGACGTTGCCGTAATTTATTTTTTAGATATGGCAAATCTAAGCTGTTACACCTAGCTCAGTCTCAGTGTAACTATGGTAACGCTGGTGTTTCGTTGTATTCGTAAATGAAATATAATTTGGTTTAGTAAAAGCATGAATTTTTGAATTTCACACGCCGCCATTTTGAGTTAATAGCTCCAATTTAACGCTTCTTTGGAGTACAACAAAATTACATTCTTTTTGTTATTACTTTTTTTAAATTATAAGTTTGTTATAAAATTAATACCACTCACTTAACACACTTCCTATATATCATTTATTGCTTATAAGATTGTTAAATTTTCATATTTATCTGTCACATAACAAAAACGTTCAGATGAATAGGTTGCGCCTTAAAAAGTCTGTCAGAAATTATATATTTACAGTTGCATATGTCACGGTTGCACTGAATTAACATTTCAACAAGCCACGCTCGGGGAGCTAATGTAGCACCTGTCAAAAGGCCTGCTACAGGGTGTTCACATATTTATAAACAAGTGGATTTTTTTATTTGCAAATCTTAAATTTAATCGCATTCTAGAAGCAGCTTGCCAGTATTCTTCTGTGGCACAAAAAAATTATAGTCCATAAAGCAAATTTCCATGGAGAATTGCGACCAACAAAATTGTATTATACATAGTTCTCCCTCGTGTTCGCTATATTTTCCTAGTGGACTTAATTTCATATCATTTGAAACAAGAATAATAATAAACTATGTATACTTTAGTGGATAATATATACTTCCAAACACACCTTGTTAAACATTTATGTTTTTCTATCATGCACTTATCTTGTTTTGTGGAAAATAAATAATTATTATTACTGCTGTTATTAAGCTACATTTGCCAATCTGTCAGGTTGCCGTTGTGGGTACAAATTCATGAGCTATGTCTAAGACTATAGGTTGCAAATTATCCTAAGGGCTGTTTGCTGTATGGTCAAATTCTAACTATTTTGTTCGATCATTTCACGTAACACATAATATAGACCAGTTACAAATATTTGTCTTTATACAAAACTGAATCTTGGACTGTAGAAAATGGACCTGCTATTATACTATCAGTGAGTGCCGTAAGAATCTGACAGTTTTCATTCTATTGTGTTTAAAGTCTCAACGCACCTTTTAGATGTAGATACAATTATTACGGGGCAAACTTTACCACGACATCCCACGTCATCATGGCCGCACTACAGCAACAACTTTTTGTCGGTTGTCTGCCATCGCCACCTCGCAGACAGAGTTGATCTATTCTCCTTTGGGCTCACATTTTTATCTTACAAAGTGCTCGGATAGACACCGGGGAACTTTGCGGAAAATTCATCTCTCACAAAAATCTTATACGCCTTAACCACCATACGCTCTCGTTCTAAATTCAACTCTATACCCGTGAATTTAAGACGAAATTCCAATGGATGGACGAATGAGTTAGGTGGTTAAAAATGATACAGAAAGAAAGACTAGGGTATAAATATATGAAGGTACATTAATCTAAGCAGACGTACATTCTTCGTGAGGGCAGAGTTGAAATGGCGTGAAAATATGACTCGTTATTTATGTCCCGTGTCACAGGCGGAATGACGAGACGTCCTTTTAAACGACTTTATTCGGATAGAGTTTTTACGAGATGATTTTGATAATATACCGCGTTTATTTTCTTGTTGTAATGACACATTATAAAATGACCCACTTAAATTATATATTTAAGTGGACGATGTTCTTCGGTTAAATGGACACAGTCCATTGAGATACGACTTTGTTCTATCATCTGGTCGTAAATATCACCGAAGGTACTATACAGTCCACCTGATGTAAATGCTCTCCATCAAAGCTCATGTAAATACGATTGACTTATTTCCGGATCCTTAAAATTTGCATAAAAACCAGACTTGAAAATTAAGCATTTATATAAAAAGTAATAGATTCTTTTGGTATAAAGTTAACCATTTTCCTTATTTTCAACACCCGCTAGAGACTATCGGGTAATCAAGTACTTAATAGGAGTACCCCTTACTACCCATAAGTCCACTGATAAAAAGAGTAAAATGTAATAAAATTGGGATACAATAAGTGTCTACATCCTTTTGAATTCAGGACATAATTTTGTCTACAAGATCTGTAAAACGAATAACCTGAAAACGTGAAGATTGTATCAACAAACTATAGTATCACGGGCCATAATCCCGAGTGCTCGACTTGTTCCACCTCAGGCGAGCAAAGTATAAGCGATAAACCATGTCTAGTTTAACAAACAAGAAACATTACTGGAATTAAAGGACAACTGGAATGTGCTAAAAGTTAATTGCAAATGGCAAAATTTTGAATACTTAATAAGTATGTTTTCTTTATATATGTATATAGGACCTAGTCCCGCTGTTGTCCTAAGGAAATGATCGTGCTATAAAAATAATGTTCAAATATAGGTAGATTTCAGAAAACGTCATAATATATGTATATTACGAACTTTTTTGAATTCTACCTATTATATTATGTATAAACATTTTTATATCGATATTTTCTCGATAAATTTGACAGCTAAACTCGACAGCGATGAAGCAACGTCCGAAACGTACATCGGAAGCGCTTTTTCAGCGCGTACCGCTAGATCAACACCGCCGGTAACTTATGACATCGTTACACTCACACCGCTAAGCTGCCGCACTTTTTCGCTGAATTTATTTGACAATTATTAAGGTGTCCGCATTAGAGGCGCATTAGAGCTCCGTTGTAGAGGAAATTCATGTTTTTCTTGGGTTGTTTTCACCCGTAACTCAGCATAAAGACCGACACGTGCGAACTATTAGCTTCCCGGCCGAGGATTAGAAAATAATTCAGCTCCAAATGTTATTATGGGAGCGCGGTGGATTTATTTTATTGCTCCCCAAGATATATGTTAGTCTTTCGGCTTTATCCGCGCTTCCACGTTTGTTTATTGAGAGCGAGATATACGCGTGTAGCGAATTTTATAGTCTCCGGAGACTGTTACCGACTCGCCGTTTTCGTGTAAATCTTCTTTATGTGCCGGTTGCGCTGTAATTATTGCGTTATTCGCTTGAGCAACTCCCGTCCTAGACTTTATTGAATGTACCTATAAAATATTATTGATCGTGGCAATAAAAGATGCTTTATGACGCTCGAGCCATTTTTTATTTGCGCTTTTATAACTGGTGTGTCGTTACTGCGCGCTATTTCTGTATCTGCGTCGGTTCCCATTTCAATGTTTTATGTGATGTTTCCATCGATTCCGATAACATTATTGTACATACTTTGTTTTCGTGTAAAGGATTTGTTGTTATATTATTATGCTATAAATTAAGAGAGATTTTTAATCTTTTACGATCTACAGTTGCTATATTTTATACTTTAATTCGAAAATTTATGAGTACAATTTTGATTTTTATTTTCATAGTATTATAGCCGTTAATTATTGTAAGGTTCAAAGACTTAAGTATTCCCTACTTTTAGGTAAAATGTAACACTTGTTATTTTGATTAACAACGGGAAGTCACACTTTAAGATCGTTTTGTAATAATTCTCCACAGGTAGTAACTCATCGAGGAAGTTACCATCCTGGTATCGTTCAAAAGCTCGTTTTCAACATACAGCCACGGCCGTCTAGTACGTATACAAAGCACAATAAAACTCCATACTTCCGCCACCAATGTTGCTACCTGGCAGCACAGCTCGTATATCTTCCATACTGTCACTTCCACTGGCAACACTCGCATGACATTCCCAGTGTTGCAACATTAGCTCCGTTATAATTGCCACGCTCGTAAATAATAGGAAATTCAACGTGCATTCTGAGTGCATCCAGTTATCCCTTTTATTTACTTTTATTTCAAACCTGACAATATTTTCATAGTTTGTAGAGTATATTTTTTTCAAGCATTAATATTTGTTAAAGTAATACATATGTCTCAAGGTTAATTACACTTGGTGCCTACTATCATATATAAAGTCCTTCTAAGTTTTAAATTTCGAACATACTACGATCAAAACATTTTTTAATCAAAACAATGAAATCAAAAACAATTTTTAATGATTACCTACATATCATTATAACATTAGTTATATTCACAATAATAGTAGTATTAGTTATGTCTTGGAAAAACACACGCGGCCATCAGATCTTAAACTTTGTAGAGCTTCTACGACCAGACGATCAATGAATATACATAATGTATTATTATATACCCTTCTAAATATATACTTGCGTTGATGATTATACACATTTAACCTATACCCATAACATTTACAGCTTTGTTGAAAAGGGGACGTTTTTATTCGAAAGACTTATTTTTTTTTCTGTTTAATACATGTCTCCTTTCAGTTGGAAGGGTTAAAGCAATAGTCAACTTACTCATACTTCCGTTGTTCATTACATTTTTGACCCAATGCACAATAATAGCATTATAACGATTCCAAACTGACTAGTGACTTCAGAGTCCCTAATCCTGGCATAAAATACCCCCTCGAAAAATATCTGTGTGTTGAGCACAGTTTGTACTGTATCTCGGTAAATAACAAACTTATATTTATTAACAACCTGGTTACCATAGCTCAGGTTTCAGTTTGGGATAAGACAAACAAGATACATAGTATTTATTTATTTATATAGATCAATCAGCTATGATAGCGACGAAATATTTCATGCTACTTCGTGTTAGTATCTACGCGATGCGTTGAAATCGTAATTCAACAGCGTTACGATACGATCTGAGCACCAGCAGCAAATAAGCGGTGCCAGCGATCCGTTACTGCGATAACGCTAAGCGCTCGACGCAAATATTTCGCGTCGACGTCTTCCTTGCGTTAGTTAGCTTTGTACTTACATATGAACACAAGATATAAAGTAGCAGCGATAAAATTAATTCTATTAATTCAATATTACCTTAAATATATAACTTAAATATATATTAACTGGTGAAACGTGGGAGTGTTCTGTATTCCTCTGCCTACCTCTTCGGGGATTACAGGCGTGAAGTTACGTTTTTATTAATTAGTCATATTATAGATGTCTCCGCGGATTACGAGTGAGCTTGTTACTTACACCAGACACGGAATCAAAGAAATAATATCAACGAGTGTTTTCATCAGTTTTATAGAACTGATAAATGTGAACCTCAGGGGACAACGCGCCGGCACTTTTCAGATAAGCTCGGGAAGATTCGTGTGATCTATTCCATCAACCCTTTGCCAACCCTCAAAAAATTAACCGCCCATCCTACCCCCTAAGTTTTCTATACCTATAACTTGCATATCATTACTGTTCCATTGCAATGTTATTTTATTAGACGCGTCACTTGAATACAATTTCTATGACTTGAGTTACTGTATTTTATTAAGGAATTTCGAATGTAATAATGATAGTGGCCATGCTTAGTTACAATTATTGTTATTAGGGAAATGTCATATTTGGGATGAAGAAAATGTATGTAATAAGCAATTATACGACAACTTTTGTTATATTGAGATTACATCTTATCCGGCACGTGGAAACTGCCCAATAGGTTCTGTAGTCTATTCTGATATAGTGATGGCTTTTAAAAGCCTTTTTTCTTTACTATATCACTTAGAACACGTAAATAGATTTATTTTCAGACAAAAGCTCTGTATGTACAAATAGTACAAAAATGTATTTGAGGAATGACAGAACAAATCGGTCGCCAATAGCTTTGTAAGCCTTTGATCGTCGATGAAATCTCACTGGACGACACCAAATATTTTCATTTCGGTTTTATTGAGTTGGTAAATGCTAGCCTCCAGGGACATACGCCGGCACTTTTTAGATATCAGCCAGACGGACTTTGTGAGCGAACTCTACGAGATAGGCCTTCAATTATATGAGAATTTTATTAAGGTTATATACGACGAATTGTCTATAATAAAACGAAAGGAAAGCTATGCTATTTAGTATTTGTCTCCATAATTTTGATTACAACAATTATTTTTATATTGTAATTTCATACTTTAAATCTAACTGCAGTTTATTTATAAAATATCAATTTAGTTTCTATATTTAAAGACTCAATTTGAGCAAGCATTAAAATGCTACTAAATATTTTGAAGAGCATCATAATGGCGTGGTTTTCAATTGAATTATTCAACTAAGCGGTGGTACTTACGTATCCAATTATTTTAGTCGCGGAGATTTCTTTAAAAATTGATAGATTTAGTCGCGAGAGTGAAGGCTTAGGGACTACATTATGCAGTATCACGCGGGGATCGAGTGGGGATTGTTGCCTGAAATAGAATAGGACGACGGCAGTGGAATTAAAAAAAATGCATCTCAGATAGTATAGACTATCGACACGGTAACACGGAATGTGGAAAATATATCATGTTTTATTGTTAAGTAATACTTAGCGTGACATCCCGGGTGTATTTCCCCGAAGGGATAAGCAGAAAACTGTAGTAGGTACTTCAATAAATTAAGCTAAATATTATTTATGTTCGATTTTCAAAACGTTATTGAAAACTGGCCACCATGCCACTAAATATGATACGGTAATCGCAGTGAGGCCTACTATTACTATCTGAGTTTAATTTCAAATAAGTCTAACTCTTAAAAAGTTTAAGTTATAAGTCACACTTTTCGAACCGGAATACAAGAAAAAAGTAGTAGGATCTACAAAACCGATATGTACAAGGTACTTCTTCCACGTTTTGAGCTATTTTAAAAATATTCACGAACTTTTATGCACGTGTGTAGTTTTATTACGTACTGTAGAACCAAAAAACTTCAAAACCTTTTCGGCCTAAAAATATGACGCCTTTCATTAATGAAACATAAAGGGCATGTCAAGAAGGGATTACAAAATCAAGTTTCTCAAGATACTTACTAAGAGTTTCAAACGACTTTGCTTAATTAAGCGAATTTCGAATTAAGCGGATACTATAGTGTGGAAACTATTGTTGTATGGTGTGCAAGCATAATAATATGATATTAAAAATTACGTATACGCAATAATTTTAATAAGTGATAATTACTTTATGAAATGTTACGGTAGGATTGATAAGAAATATTATTATTTTTAAATTTTGCATGTCATTGACTGTTATTGTAGGATTAATGACTATTTCATTTTATTTTCCCGTGCTTAAAAATTTCTTACATATATTATAATTATATTCTCGTTGCAAAATTGTATATTGTTGCAATTTTGAAAATAGAATCTGTTTAAATTGTTGTATTTAAGATTTCGTATAACTTTTTTTATTTCACGTTTATGGCATAAGGTGTGGCGTCCTATCGAACCAGGAATTACTAATAAAACTGTTACTTAGGCCATTATACAGGCGTCTTTTGGTAGTAATAATTAGAAAACATGAGAAAACAAATGGTTGGCGTTACTTCTAAATTTTTAATTTCAGTTTCCTGAATAGATTACAATGTAATGTAAGTTACTTACTGTATATAGTATCCTACAAATTTTTTTTCTTGTTTCTTTGCAAAATTGGTACATAGAATGTCGATGGCATTATGCGGTAACACGCAGGGATTGCAGGGATTGTTGTCTAAAACTAGGTGAAGCGGGGAACCGAGTGCACGAATAAACACCCCCTTAGTAAAAATGAAAATGTAAAAAGAACATTGGACAGTTAAATATTATTTTGCACTAAGCATTATTGTTGAAAACACAAGAATATCCCTGACTCCAATATATTTGCTTCATTTCCCTTTAAATTTTTGAAGTGCGAAGTGTAGGTTTCCTCACGATGTTTTCCTTCACCGTTAGCAAGTTATATTTAAATTTAAAACGCACTTTTGTAAAGAGGTGCGCGCCATGGATTTGAACCCGGCACCCCCAGAGTGAGGGGCTGAATTCTTAACAACTAAGCTATAACTGCTAAATTCTTGAATAACAATAATAAATCGAAATTTAATTGAATTTGAATATCTTGGAAACGAATATTAGCTCGTTTATGTCCTTTGTATGACGGCTATGACGTTATTTAAGTTTATACTTTAGAGTAGGTATGTGACTTCTTGAAGATAATTAAAATAATTCACATTTACAAAGCATTCAATACGAAAATAAAAATATTGAATTTTATAAATATTTTTTTAAACCATATTCCCATGTAAGAAAGAAGTAACAGTATGATTTACACAAGAAACAATAATTAAACGCGAATGGCAGTGCCCCCAGCGCCGCGGCCCACTCGACCAACAAACAGACGTATTCGTGGACTTCTTAGCATTGTTTTGTTCATAAAGCGAAGTGGCCACTCCACGTGAGAAAATGTTGCGAATCTACGGCGAGATGCCGAGAATGTGGGCCTCGTTCAAACATACTTAAGTATGAATTGATATTTCTCTTCAATAATGTCCTTTTTTATTCCCAATCATTTGTGTAAAAAGTGTAGGGCGAACAGTAATACTGATAGCTTTACTCAGTAATGATTGTTAAAAAACTAGCTTATAGTTTTGCTGAAGTAACCTTGAATTTGAAGTTTGAAGGGTTTAGTATCCAACTTATCTTGTGCTTTAAGTTTTATCTTGTAATTTAGAATTTCCTAACTTTAGCAATGATTACAATACAAGCTATTTACAGCTTGAATTCCAAATTACATATTTTATGCTTTAGTTATTTATTCTTGGAATTTCTGAAAGGAATTAGACCAACACATTTTTCGATCATACGTTTTTCTTAAGCTTTGTAAATGTAATGTATTTTTAAGTTTTTTTTATTAAAAACAATATAGGTAGCAACAGTGCATTGGCAGCATATAGTCTAAGCTTCGTGCACCCCTGACATAAATTCAATAACAAAGTATTAAAATAACGTTTGAGCAGTCAATTGGGCGGCAACGTATCGTCCATCGAGATAGCGCGATGGTGGCCCATTGTGGCGCGGCGCCCTGCGGCTGCACGCGCATTGTGACCAGTGTTTTATTTCTATTTAATAAATGCTACTTTTATTTCCGCACCGATGACCGCTAGAGAGGCGGATTTTGTGGGAATTTGGCTAATTCGTTCTCAAACAATAGTCACATCCAGGTTTCGAATAAATAATTCCGTGAATATGCCACCATCTATGCCACCAAAATTTTATAATGGTGAAGTGTTTTCGATATCTCAACTTATCAATACAGAAATCTGATCGTAAACGAGGAAAAGAAAACGGCAACTTTATCGCGATGACTTTAATTGTGTGGAGATGGTGACAAAAAATAACGGCGAGCAACCGGGAGCTATCCCGCGGTGACCTCCCAACCGTATTGTTTGATTGTTGCCTCACACCAGCGTCAAAGAGTTTTCGCTCAGAGATCGGCCGATAGATAAAATATTTCTCACCTTCCCGCGGTCGCAGTATCGCGAAAGGGTTCGCCGAATAATTGCAACAATCAATTTGAAGGAGCCATCGAGCAATTTGTATGGTATTTGTGCGGGCTGTCACCCGCTGATGCTATCGAGGCGGCCCGGGGTGCCTGCGCACTGGCAATGGGAACTCTTTTGAACTGTTACTTTCTCACACCTCAAGTGTAAATTTGTCTAATACAAGGTGCATTTGCTGAATTCATGTTTTGGTCTAGGTAACAAAAGAAAACTATAATTGTAGGCGGCTTAGGTATGTTTTATAATTAAACATAATTGCATGCCTGTAGTTTCCTAAAGTGGTAAGCAGAGCATAGGAGAAGAACCTATTGCTGTACATCGGGCACGTATATTTTTCCAGATACGGAGATCAAACCCAGGACCTTTTGCTCAGCTGTGGCGCTTGCGACCACTAGATCAACAATTCGATTAATATACTTTTTATCGGTTATGACCAGTTGGTCTAGTAAATTTTTCATGAATTAAAAAAGAGATAGCATGGAACGAAAAAATATATATTTGTAATTATGTGAGGCACCTTATGAAGAACGCTGCAGTCGAACCATATTTCAAATCAGACTCCATAATAAGACATAAACATCGGCTCGTTGCAATATGTCATGTTTATACCGCAGGGCTTTGTTATCAAAGCCCTGCGGTAACGGTCTACATCATTTGTCTGCCGTAACCCGGTAATTTATGATCTCCTGCCGAAGAAGAAGGACAAAAACGGGGCTGCTGTTAAATATTTATCTGAGACAAGAGGGAGCGATAATTCGAGGCTATTATGACGTCACTTCACGCCTTTTGTGCGGTCGTCACGCCGTGTCATCTGCTCCTCGAGACTCTTGCGTGGACTATCTCCCGATTATATCTATTGTGTCATTTTTTCAGAGCGCGCGAGTCGGATGCGCCACCGACGATGAATTCGTCCCGTTTGCTCCTTCGCACGACTTCGTAAAAACGTTCGAGGATCCGATCTTTTGTTTCCTGGCCCTTTACGAGCTCCGTTTTGTGACGCTGTTATTGTTTGCGGTTGATAAACATCTCGCCACTAGGTAGGTAGGGATCATCACAACTTGCCGGTGGTTCATTATAATGGAAATCAAATGGATTTGTTTCTCAATTATCGTCGTTTTGAAGGTTGTTTAAGACATCAGTTTTTTTAGAATGGATTTCACGAATAAAGAGCTATTGACGTTGACGATAGACATGAACGCAAATCCGGTATCTGTTTTCAAGCAGGATCAGAAGTTTGTAACAGCAATAAATAAACTTTTTAATAGTGGGCATAATGAAGAGTTGTGTAATCTTTTACTACCTGGAAGGAAACTGGATTTCTGTGAAGTTCAGCAACTTTTGAAAGAAACAGCCACACCGAAAGGTTGCAAAGTTCTCTTATACATAATATATTTTCCACTAGATAGTAGAATATTTATATATTACTTTATTAATTTCTCCAATGCAGTAGTTTCAAGCGAATTTCACTTCGTTTCGAATGTGGGATATGATGAGAGGAAGAAAATCATAAAGAAAATAGAAGATATATTGGAGGAAATAAACTTCAAAGCTAACACTGGCGATCCTCCTAAATTGGTTTTACGAAATCAGAGACAGTGGATCAATTGTATTTACGATTTGGACAGGTACATAGTTTCATATCGTGACTAATAATTTTAAAAGCATATAACTATAATTACGAGTACTTACAATCATGTTTTGGCAATGCAGAGTGACATTAAAAGCTTTCAACGATGCTAAGAAGACGACGGTAGTATACTCAAAAACTCAAGATAAATCTAGATTTAATGGCATTGTGTTCGTGTTGAGCAAAGTTCACGAGCTGCTTATAAAAAATCTTACAATAACTAGACGGTACGCGACCTTTTCTCATATTTACCATGGTTTGAAATAAACCATCCATTGAAATATTGGTTTTCAATAAAACATTGTAATCGTTCATAGGGAACTGTTTTATCAGAATGTGACCAGATTCCGTAATCAAGGCAATGTAGATGTAGCTGTGAGAGATGTGTGTTGCATTTTGGAGACACCACCTTGGAACTTAGGAGTCGTGGCTACTGCTAAAGGCTTGGTAGCGGGACCTCTTGTTATTAAATGTAGAGACGGGTCCTTAATAGACTGTATGACCTCCGGTGGTGAGTAACGAATTTTTCTATATTGGTAACAAAGTCTAGGATCGTATTAGATGCAGACATACCACTTACCATCTAAGGAGTAATGATCCTCAGCAAAGAGGGAGCGATTAAGAAGAAGAAAGATTACAAAGACGATGTTTCTACACAAATTTAGTTTTGAGCATCAGTTTGCTGAGCATTTGCAAAATCTTTTTTTATATTAAAAGGCTAGGCAAACAGGCACACGGTCCACCTGATGATAAGTGATCACCGTCGCCTATAGCAGCATCAAGGGTTACCAATATGTTGCCTGCCTTGAAAAATCTTTGTATAGTGACATATATTTTTGTATTACTGTGACATAAATGTTACGTATATCATAAAGATACATAATCTTGAGGACCTGGATCTACAAATATTAGCTTCACTTTTTCTTTACTATATGTAGGATAACACACTTAAAATATTGTTATTTTTCTAAGGCACATTGTTACCGCAAGATATAAATGGTATTCAAGAATTTAAATCTTTAGCAAAGTATGTTTTGGTGGTTGAAAAAGATGCTGTTTTCCAGAAATTGCTTGACGAAGGTGGATTAATACGGCTGGGCCCTGTAATAATTTTAACGGTTAGTGTTTATGTGTAGTCAATCTATTATTTTCGGCCTATCTAATGAGATAACTCTCTCATTCCAAGAGATGACCTGTGTCTAACAGTAGAACGATAAAAGGGTCGATGAGGGCGATGATTCATATGAAGATGGTGAAAATTTGGTTAATGGAACGTGACATGAAACAATATTAAATTACAATATTTAAAAGCAGTGAGTAATTCCAGCACCTTAAAATTTAACTTCCCACTACGGGATAAAGTTCTATAAAGCATTTTCCCAAAAATTGTGTGTTTTGAGAGTGTTAAAATCACTGCTGTAGCGATAAAGGGAACATTGTGAGGATACCTGCGGAACTTGGAATTCTCCATGTTTTGGAGTACACAAAAGTACACAAAAGTAGGTACTTTAAAAAAAGGTTCTTTGTGTTAAAAACAGTTTTATGTTTTCTTAATTGATTTCTATATAAAAAATTCCACGCGGAGAAAGTCGCGAGCACAACTAGTGATTTATAAAACGAGTGAAGCTTAAATCTGTTCATATCCGCAATTTTCTGAATCTTCCACCATATTGTAGGGTAAGGGTTACCCAGACGTGTGCACTCGCCAACTTCTCTGTCGGCTTGTGAACGAGTTACGTGTAAAAGCACTGGCGTTAGTGGATCACGATCCACATGGCTATGAAATATACCTCACCTATAAATACGGATCCTTGGTAAGTGATAAATCTGTAAAGCTTCGTACGACAACGGCACGGTTAAACACCTTACTTATAGATATAACGTTAATAACATCAGTAATCGGAACGCTAACAAAAAAAAATTAAACATTAACCCAAAAGTTATGATCACTGTTTCTGAAAGAAATTGTGTGCGTATAGAAAACTGCTATATTAATATTATAAATGCGAAATTATATCTGTTTGTGTATGTTTATATTAAAGTCAAAACCACTGTATTAACTTGCATAGCTTGAATTTGCACCAAAAGTACCTACATGCTCGTACGTAGTAATATTAACAAATTAATCTTAGATCATTTTTAGCAGAATCATTGATCAATTGTGTATTTATGGATTTTTTTTTTTTCATTATATTTGTTAATATTACCGACAACATTAAGCGGAACATTACATCTGTACTTAATCCTTGAAGGGACACGCAAAGGAGTGTAGTACGCTCCCACGTTTCACTCCTCACAATATTGAAGCATTGATAAATAAATGCCAACAAATCATTATTTCATACACGTCTAATATAAGACCTGCAGTAAGGAAAATTAATGTCTGTGACAGGCTCAATCTCACCTATCGTCATCGCTCGCCTGCAGTTCCTTGCTGCTGCTTGGAACTCGCTACAGTGACGTCATGACTCTGGTCCCAAATGAAGCCAGACTGCCCCTTACGAATCTTGATAAACGAAAATTAGTTGCGCTTATGAAAAGACCCTACCTAGATACTCCTACAGGTAGAAAATATTATCTGAACTCGGAATATTAAAGACTTGATAATCTAGACAGCAATTTTTTAACTGTAGATGTGTTATTATTCTAGGTTAAATATATGAACGATATACTCGTATGTAGCTATATGTGTTTTTTCTTTATATGTTATTTGTTAAGTTAAAGTAAGTATGTGATTACTTAATTAATAAGGCCTTTCGTAGAGTCAAATCTTTGGTATGGAATTTGTTCAAAAAGTATCGCGTGTAATATGTTATAGTTATTTACACAAGCTTACACTAGTTTTATTCTATAACCGTAACATATACAAAACTTCTGACATTTTACGTTACATGATTTAGTTTTTCGGAAAGTTTCATTAATACTGATCAATGACGCTGTATTCACTGCTACTTTATATTGCCATTAGCATACATTTTGAAACAAATATAAAAATTTAAGGCACGGTCGATAATATACCGATGCTCAAAACTGGTCAACTTATAAAAACTGTTGGTTGTAGGTACTAGGAAATGATATATACAAATTTGCATTTATTTTAATACCTTGGTCCCAACTTACAACAAAATTGGAAAACGAATTGGAAAATCGGAGGTGTGTGTTTTCCGAGGCTAGGTTCTAGGAAAATACACCAACCGGTTTTTTCCTCCCTCAGTTTTGCCTTACAGTAAAATTATGTTACTAGACGGAAAGTATGAACGAAAAGTATGAACACATACGCTACGGTTTACTGAATAACAAAGATGTTCTTGTATTTCGGTAGAAACAAGTTTTCATCTAACGTTCAATTATTACTTATATAATTTAATTGCCAGGTTCTCGCATTAAGGAAGAACTACAAGCAATGCTGCACAATGGAGTAAAAGCTGAAATCGAGGCTGTCGCTCCGACCGCTGGAGCGCTATGTGATTCATATATTCCCTCCAAAATCATTCATGGCGATTTCTTAGGTTAAGATTTTCACGGAACTATAATATCTATCATTTATAGTAAATGTAAACATCCCGGATTTGGGCAACATTCACACCGTCATTAAAATTTAGAAAATATATTTCGGATTCTCTTTGCAAAGAAATACTTTAAAGACCTAATGTTCTTAATATTATTATTATAAAAATAAATATTAATTATGAATTAAATGCTTACGTTTTAATCAAAGTTGTTGTTATTCAATGTGGCGACATCTATTGAACGAGTTTGTCCCTAAGCTAAAATCTTAGATTGTGTTGTGCTGGCGCCATCTATTGATGTATTCGCTAGATCGCCATGGCTTAAATAGATGGTATGCACAGGACAAAAATATTTTTTACTCAAGCATAATAGAGGGCGTTATTTAGCTAAACGTATTAATGTAAGTGAGTTTGTAACTAGGGTCACTGAAGTTACCTCCTCAAAAACTATTTTTTTTTGTATTATCGACTTTTTTTCTATTAATTCGTTTGTTCATCGTTTGTTCTTAATTGTTCGCCGTTAATGATTTGTTCTCAATTTATTCCTATTGTAATTTTAATATTTTTCCCTCAATAATGACTTGTAAATATTTCATTTCGTTTGTTCATGCTTAAAATACGTTTGTCACTTTCGAAACTGCTCATTATTTTTGTAATTAACTATTTTAATTAGATGAATATATGTATGCAAAATAGGTTTACTGCGCATGCGTCAACTGTATAAACAATGGGTAAACTCTTATTTATTATTTCGATACCTAGAAATAAGTAATCTTTAATATTAAATTGTTTATAATTTTGTGAAACCTTAACCAATCGCGATAATAATATAAAAGCGATTTGGTTCTGGCACTTCGCCGGCCGCTGCCGCGGCACGCTCGGCTCGCGTATTGTTGGTCCCTGTTCTAACCTAACCTAACCGATTCCTTTCGATTTCACCTAAACTTCGTTCCGCACTTTGAAATTTTGCAAATGTGTCATTATAAATAAACATATTACTATGTCCGCACCCCCGCACCCCCGCACTACACTTAAACTTAATTCAGTAATATAACTATATCACTAGACTTGAACCGTATTATAATTATATTCCTAGTAAGATAGTAATGAATCGCTTTCGCATAACTATGTACCGGTATGTAATTATATTCTTAAGTATATAACTATATTACGGTTTTAACTATCTTACTGCGACACATACATATATTCAACTAATTAAAATAAAATTAAAATTAAAGTTAATTATAATCATAATTAAAATTTTAAATTTTTTTTTCAATAAGTAAATGGAGAACAAACAATTATTTACAGCGAACAATTAACAAGCGAATTAATAAAAAAAAAGTCAAAAATAGAAAAAAAAAAAATTATGAGGGCTAACTTCAGTTACCTGAGTTTGTGAACATTATAATTATTACCTCTTGCAGACATTTTTATAAGGCTCTGTTTCTAATTTACTTTTAATTTCAGATGAAAGTTATATTTGTCATGATTATTGTTTTGTTGAGTTTTATTATATAATTTAAAATAGAATATTTAATATAAATATTTCCCGTTAGCTTATGTATTATCTATGGTATATGTAATTTTGGTATCTGGAATATTTTTTATTCTATTAGGTCATCATCAATAAAATTTCAAATAACTGACAGTAGGGCGCAGTGTCATAACAACTGAAATTTATCTCTGTAATATTTTAAATGTATGTTTGTTATGTTCTAAAGCATTTGTATTGATGTTCCTTTAATAGCGATGTTGTAAACTGTTTTGTTAACAATACCAAATCAGCAAGTTATGGAAGACGACGCGGAAACGTCGAACGAGAAGAAATCTCTAAATAAAGCGAAATCATACAACAACGGGCCGGTATTGAAAATTAATCCTGAATTGGTAAAGCGTAAATCTTACAACACAAATGACTTTGTTCGGTCCGTGGACATGGCGTTCGGTCGACTAAAGAAAAGCAAATTGGTAGACGGTGAATATCCTTCGAGCACAGCGCGCACGAGCCCCGTGAGGCGCAGCTTGGCTTCAGGGCACATTTTCCTCGACAGTTTGACTGAACCCAATTACAATTATGGGGTAGACAGCGCGTCTATGATGTCTATGAATTTTTCTCATTACGAACTGATGCGAAATTTATCGTGCTCGAACTGTAATTCAGATGGAGCCTTCAGCTGCACGGCGAGCAGTGCGTACATGAATGCTGCTGATGTTATATCGAAAAATGAGCATTTAGAGCGATACTTCCGCAGTGCAGAAATGTGGAGTGGCAATAACGAGGCGGAGCCCAGCACGCCGCCCTTACACACGCCTGACAAATGACACAAGGAACATTAAGGCTGGTCACAAATAAAACAAAAACAAAATGAACGATTATGAAAATTTTATTTATTAAAAGAAACTTTACAATAATAACAGAATAATCTCAGAATTTACAAATAAAACGTACCAATCTATATAACACTGTAACTCTTAAACGAGACGATAAGATAATATACATATAACACTGATTAACAATAACGTAGAATATACGGTTATATGTTTCTAGGGCCACCGAGCGTTGCGTCATTGAATACAATAATATACCAATACAATATTTCTGTTTACAATAGTTCTGTTTCAGTATTATCTTTGTAGGCCTTTAAGTATCTATAAATATTGGAGGTCATAATGGGGTCGAAATTTATACGCTGTTGTATAATCAATATATCGCTTGTTATATTATTATTGTGTTCAACATCGCAATCGCCAACAATCTAACCGCTAAGGAGCAATCCGCGGCACTCTAAAAGTTACGAAGGCGGACACTACTCTGCTCCCCGACTCTACTCGACCGCGTCTTGAGTGAGAACTATGGACATGCAAAGAGAATAAGTTAATCATAAAAAATAACAATGTAGG